>VZTT01024006.1:99155-128006 GCA_013400855.1 Buphagus erythrorhynchus
ACAATTTTACCAGTATTAAAAGCCTCTGAGCTGAGAGTCAGACATCCAGTCTGCCTCTGTGAGCATTGCTAGTTCAAGTTTTCGTCACTCACCTGCTGTGTGAAGCCTCTGCTTTGACTCAGAAGCACTACTTTTGGAAACAGAGTTGACTAACTGCTCCTGAACAAGTGAGCCTGCAGTGTTGAAAAATTAGCAGGAAGGCTTTGGTGTAACTGGGTCCCTCCTCCCCAGAAACTGAGGCAGAACTTCCCAAAGCCTCTCACAAGCAGCAGCCTCGCAGCAACAGCTCTGTGCTGCTGCCAGCCTGGCCCAAAGCCAACCAGAGCTGGAGACAAAAGTCTGGTAATGAAGTTTCCCAGCAGTTCCCCATTGCAGGGATGCCCACAGCTCACATCCTAACTTTGTGCCTCTGTTGAAACCGCTTCGTTTCCACACTTTGCTACTCTTCTGCATACAAATTTGGCTGGGCATGGATCTAAAATACCACCTACCTGAGGCCACGTGGTGCTGGGGGAGTCCTGCTGAGAGCTTTTGTTGTTCAGATGAACTCCCGAGGGTGGCAAAAGAGTTCGATGAGGGACAGCATTACCTACAGAGTTAATCTCCTGCCGTGCAGGATCCTCAGCGGTCTCTGGTGGCGTGAGGCCAATGTGGGAGTTCAGGGATGGCACTCTGCTCTCGCTCAGGTATTGCTTCTGCTGATCTTGCTGCTGCTGCTGCAGTAAGCTCTGGGGGTACAAGTGCCTGTACTGTTCGTGGGGATCCTGGAAGCAATACTGAGGCACTGCTCCCAGCTGGATAAGCTGCACAGGATGACTGGGATCCTGAGAGTACTGGTGTGGTTCATGCATAGTCTTTGGATCGGGTTCCCTGTGGTACGGAGGAAGCGGCAATTGCATCTGCTGCTGCTGCTGCTGTAACTGCTGCATGACAGGCTGTGTTTGGTAATACTGAGCGATCTGCACTGGACACTGCCGCTGCTGCCGAGCTGGCTGCTGCTGCTGCACCTCCTGGATCGAGAGGCGCTGGTGCCCCTGCTGGGGCTGAGCGTAGTACTGAGGCTGCTGCAGGTGCTGCATCTGTTGCGGCAGGAGCTGCTGGGACTGCATTTGCGGAACGTGCGGCTGTCCCTGCTGGAACGCAGAATGCATCTGCATCTGCGATAAGTGCTGCTGGTAGTCATAGTACAACTGTTGGTGCTGCATGACTTGCATTTGTTGCTTCTGCTGTGTGCTTGCAAAATTCTGGTGTGTTTGCTGTGGCAGTGGTTGGTATCTTTGCACGGTGGAAGTTACGGGTTGTTGCTCAACCGCCGGCTTCTGGGACAGCAGCTGCCTGAGCGCACTGTCACCAGAATTATCCACCATCGAAGACTCGGTGTGCAGAACCTGAGCCATGTTGCTGACTTGAATTCTCAGATTTTGGTTAGCAAATACTTGTGTGAAGGAGTCCAATTTGTGCAGGGCCCCACTGGTAATTTTTTGCGATCGGTTTTCACTGGGTTGAGGGTAAGAATATTGGTATCCGTCATGGGACTCCCCCTGCCCGAGGGGGCTCCACATTGCGCTTTGATTATTCAAACTGTTCCTCGCTGGGACGTGGTTTCCTGAGCCAGAATGTGTCCAACTGGTTTGTCTAGATGTATCCATCGACCCAAGACTTTTTGAACCTACAGGCAAAGCTATACTGTCCCTTGAATCTTGGGGAAATGGAGGGGAGAGGGGGGATGCCTGGGGAGCATCCAGAACAGATGCCCCATAGCTATGATTTAGAGATGGAAGGGAGTTCATTTGGTGTTGTTCGTAGTACAAGTTCTCATTGTTGTTGGCAGTATGATTAGTTTTATACAATTGCTGGTCCCCCATTTTTGGTCACTTCTGTTCCAAACTTACAGGCACACAAACCATTGAAATCTCTATGAACCCTGAGATAGCTGAGTGAGGGGAAGGGAGGGGAGGGGAGAAGAAGCTAGAGTTACTTATAATTCAACATGTCCACGTGCATCACAAGGACTAAAATCTCCTCCAGTCTGTCAGTAATTCCAATCTCAGACTCGATGTTGTTTCACATCTTCAATAAATGGACCACAGCACAAATCCTACACAGATCAGTAAGTTCAGAGTGCCAAGCACCTGCAGAGTAAGAGAAAGACAAGGTAAGTGCTGGCTTTTTCCATAAACTGTTATTGTTTTTGCCTCAAAGGAAACTATAAAATCTAGTTTGAAATACATAATCAGATGCAAAATTGTAGCAGCTGGGCTATTTCAGAGCAGTTAGATTACTTCATCTCATCTTATTATCCTGCCTCTCCTCTAGTGCTCCAATAAAATCATTCTGCCAAACCAATAAAAGCTTGTTCTTCAAAACTGTCTTTTCCCCTAAAGTATATAAACATTCAAGCAGTTTTAGTTGGCCATATACTGTGCCCTCATGACTAGTTTTAGTCAGACAGTTGACTATCATGCCAAGTCAGAGACTCACAAAATCACAGAATGGTTGGCATTGGAAGGGACCTCTGCAGATCATCTCTTCAATCCCCTTCTAAAGCAGGTTCACCTGTGCATATCAAGAGAAGAAGCCTCCACAGCCTCTCTGTGCAGCCTGTCCCAGTGCTCTGACACCCTCAAAGTAAGGATGGATGGATCATATTTAGATGGAACTTCCTGTGTTTTAGTTTGTACTCGTTGCCCCTTGTTCTGTTGCTGGGCACCACTGAAAAGAGCATGGCTCCATCCTCTTGACACCTGCCCTTAAGATATTTCTGTGCATTGATAAAATCCTGTTTTCTCCAGGCTAAACAGACTCTCCTCATAAAAGATGCTCCAGTCCCCTTATCACCTCCACAACCCTTCACTAAACTCTTTCCAGTATTTCCTTGCCTTTATTGAACTAGAGAGCCCAGAACTGGACATAGCACAGATGAGGCCCTAGTTAGGGCAAAATAGAGGTAGGATCACCTCTCTTGACCTGCTGGCAATGCTTCTCCTCATGCTCTCCTGGATACCTTTGGCATCTATGGCCATAAGGGCACTGCTGGCTCATGGACAGCTTGTTGTACACCACAACTCCCAGGTCCTTCTCCACAGTGCTGCCTCCCAGCAGCTGAGCCCCCTTTGTTGGTTAAGGGGCTGCAGGACCTTGCACCTGCCTTCATGGAACTTCATTAAGATCCTCTCCACCCAACTCTCCAGCCTGTCCAGTTCTTGCTGAATAGCTACAGAGGCTTCTGGCAGACACTCCTCCCAATTCTGTATTATCAACGAACTTGCTGAGAGTACATTCTGTCCCTTCATCCAGATCACTGAGAAATAAGCTGAACAAGGCTGGACCCAGTACTGGCCCCTAGGGAACACCACTAGCAATGGGCCTGCAGTCAGACTCTGCACCACTGTCCACAACCCCGGGACCATCCCTTCAGCCAGCTCTCAATCCACCTCACTCATCTAACCCACATCTCCTGGGTTCACCTGTGAGGATGCTATGGGAGACAGTGTCAAAAGCCTTGCTGAAGTCAAGGTAGGCGCTGCTCTCCCCTCATCTACCCACACAGCCAGACATTCCATCACAGAAGGCTATCAGATAGGTCAAGCTATTATTTCTCTTTGGTGAATCCCTGTTGACTACCCCTGATAACCTTCTTTTCCTCGACACCCTTAGAGCTGACATCCAGGATGAGTTGTTTCATCACCTTTCCAGGGATGCAGGTGAGGCTGGCTGACCTGGACTATGTCTGCTAAGACCAAACCAATCAATTGATATATTTTCTGACCTTACATCAGGAATGCTGAACTCCAACTTCTGTTCTACCTTCTCACCCTTCCTTCTTTGTGTTGCATGATTTTAACAGGCAAATTTATACTGAATGCAGCCTTTATTTTTACTGTATAAACTGTAATTCAAATAACATTCTACAGATGCCTGTACTGTTTTGGAAGAATAAAAAATACATAAGCACATGATAGGATTGTTTTACTACTCCACAATATGAAGCAATCACTGTGTCTACAGTCACACACATGCATCAAGGTACAATATGCTTATGCATTCATAAATACATTTTAAAATACAAGCAGATCCTGAACTTGAACAAGAACACAGAAATATTAAACCAAAACCTTAACTCTGCCTCCTTCACATCTGATTTTCTGCAGTGCTCTCCACCAAAGACTCCTACACACTGATGTCCTTACCTTTGTAACCTCAGAAGAATCCTCCATCCACGTGGATAAATGTGAAGTCACCGATGGAGAAAATTTTAACTATTGCTGGATGCATATTAAGGAGAGTTTGTGCTAGCAACAGCGAATAAGGGTAATACATAGCTGCAGGCAGAAAAAAACCTTTTCCATTCTAGCATAATGTATAACAGAAAACCATAGCTCCCAATGAAGAGGGCTTGCAGTGTGTATAGTTTTTGTGTAAACCATCTGCAACCATTAGTATGTAACATCTTCACGTGACAAATAATAGCTGAGAATAATTGCAAGTTTATTTCCCCTTTCCAGAAATACACATTGCTTCACAGTTTCTCTGAACACACTCCCTTCCAGATTTTTATAGATGAACAATTAAAGAAGATAGGAGTCAACAATGAATAGTCAGGCTGCCAACAGCATTTTTCATCCACAACCCAACTTCAAAGACTTCCTATTAAAAATTATGAAGGGAAACTAAAACCCTCCACAAAACATTAAAAGGGCATAAAAATAAACACTGTGTGGTGTTTCACACTGGAAGACCATCAACAAGAGAGGGAACGTCCATCTCCTTTTATGCCTGCCAAGTTAAGGAAGCTCAGTCAAGATGCTCAGAACACATCTTCCCATAAAAACAGTACTACTGGATCAATAGCTACACCTTTTGCATTCCCATTTCACCTATTAACAGAGCTGTAATTTACACCAAGTTCCTTGAGCTTGGCCCTTCTTTTTAAAGTCTGAAGTGACAAGTATTAGTCAAAGGACAAGAAACAATACAAACCACTGAGGGAGAACAAATGTCTCCAGGAAACAATTAAAAGACCACAAGAATTCAAGGAGTAAGGACACTAAAGAGTCTTAAGGCAGCAAACAACCTGATCTCATTACAAAACTGTATCAAGGGGCCAACCAGGCCCCTGACCCCTTCTCAGGAGCCATGAGCAGGCAGGAGCACCATGGTGGCAGATGCTGTGGACTGTACCAGCAGCCACAGCTAGTGCTGTAGTCACCACAAAAAGCACGTGTCCCTTGGGCATGCACCAAATTTCACTTACTGCACCCTTTCACTTGGGGTCACCTGTCATAGGTCTCAGGACACTGGAAAGCAGTCAAGAGGTTTTATATCTGTGGCAATAGCACAGACACCTTTCTTCCCCTCTCTCAGAATAAAAATAAAATTTTAAAATAGTTCATTATCATTTCCTCTCCAGCAGCTCTAGCATCCTCAACTCAGCTCTGGTGTGAGACGTGGGACATGCTGCTGTCAGGTAGATTACAGAGTTTTCATCAGAGTCATATACAAACATTTGTAAAAAGCTGAAAAAATTATAATGGGGTATTATATTAAAATATCAATCAAGTCACAAAAGGACTGGAATGTTTAGTCACTATGAGAATCATATTTGAAAAAAAATTGCATTGTTTTCAAACACCCATCTCCCCTCCCCCAAAATAAAAATAAAATAAAGATGAAAACATTCCTTTCAAAGGCATCACTGATCTAGAGGGAAAAAATGCTAATGTTTAAAAAGCATTGTTATTCTACCTTCAGGTAATAGAAAAAAACCCAGATATGCACACTGATAAAAGTATAATCAGTAATCAACCAGTCCCTTAGATACCAAAGGGTTTTTTTGGTACTTGAACTAAAGCCTTAAATTCAAGGGCTTGATGCTGTATACACAACATTTGCTATCGGCTTTAACAAAATGCTAACAGTATACATTTCTTGTCAGATTAAAACCAGAGTCTATCATGACATCATTAAGGGGTTCAGAGCACCAAAGCTAGTCTCTGGCCAACTGAGAAGCCATTAGCAGAATACTGAATGATTTCCATTTAAGAGAAAGGAAAAAAAGGGTGTTTTTTCTCCTCTGTGTTTAGCACTGGTGCCTAAACACCCATCACTGCCATTTATTGCAACAGCTCTGACTACTGAATGGTTAAACTGAACAACTAAACTGGTAGGAGTTTAAAGCAAACATGGTTCTGCAGTTCTGTGTTTCTTCTCCTCCTAACAGTCATTTATGCTACTTAACCTATTACATTTCTGACATTACAGATACATCCCAATTATGCAATCATTACAAAGAAACATGAAAATAAATGCCAACAGACAGAAACGTTTCTGTAGGTTGCCTAGAAAGAGAAATTCCCTACTTAAGTTTATGGATGAAATCTAGACTCATGCTAATGGTAGTTCAATTGATTTCAGCAGAGACAAGGGTTTGCTCCAACTCTTTTCTCATCATTTCGACAAGGTCCCCTGCAACTCGCACAGCTCCGTTCTCCAGACTGAAAGCCAGGGGCCCACCAAGCTGGCTGAAATGCCTTTACACACTCCAGTTGTCTCCCTCTTCAAACACAAGTAACTGAAAGGCAATACAAATAGTCTCTCCTGGAAGCATGCCATAACTTAATTCTGGTAAGCCTGAAGTGGAAGAAAACATCAGTCTTCAATAAAGGTGATTCAATTTTTCTCCTTTGTAAACTGTATCACTGTAGGGCCAGAAGCAGCTACAGGGTTCTCAGCAGAGAAGGACATGGACTTGTTGGAGGGAATCCAGAGGAGGCAACCAAGATGCTTAGAGGGATGGAGCACCTGTCCTAGGAGGAAATACTGAGAGAATTGGGATTGCTCAGCCTGAACAAGAAAAGGCTTTGCAGTGATCTAATTATGGCCTTTCAGTACCTGAAAGGACCCTGCAAGAATGATGGAGAGGGACTTTTTACAAGAGCATGTAGTGACAGGACAAGGGGGAACAGCTTCAAACTGAAAGAGAGTCTGTTTAGATTAGATACTAGGAATAAATTTTTTACTGTGAGGGTGATGAGGCACTGGAACAGATTGTCCAGAGAAGCTGTGGATGTCCCATCCCTGCAGGTGTGTAAGGCCAGGCATTCTGAGCAGCCTGGTCTAGTGGAAGGTGTCCCTGCTGACAGCAGGGGGCTGAAACTAGATGGCCTTTAAGATCCCTTCCAACCCAGGCCATTCTATAAACTTAGAGAAGACAACAGGCAGTGAAATACTAAAAAGATGATAGCTATATAAGATAAACACTTCTGGCTCCATCACACACTACAGAAGCCAAAACCCGCAGAATTTTTCAACTCAAGTAAAATTACAGATCAAATGACAGTCACACAATTGAACTGCCTGAATTCACATGAATTTCAGAAGACATCCATTACAAAAGAGTCGATGCATAAAAGTTGGGCTGGGTGTGTGCTGTAAAACCAGAGCTGAATGTCAGCCAGAGCCAGTTTCAGAACTGAGTTAATGGAGAGGGATGACAAAAGACTGTATGAGAGCAAATGCTGAAACAAGCAGACTCACTAAAGGGCTGTAGAGTTATTACAACACTAATCTAACCCATCTCAGTAGGCTGCATGGCTGTGTATCAAAAGGGAATTAGATCCTACAGTTTGTCCAACTTACTTCGTTTTTCAGCTGTCCCTTTAAACTAAAAATCTACATATTTTTATAGATCAATTACTAGCTAGCCCGAAAAAAAGAAGACTGGATAAGATGGCAGAAAAGCCCATGCCCCTCCATGTTCAACCAGCTTTTGCAGGACAGAGTATCTGCAGCTACTCACATGCAACAGCATCAGCAGATACTCATTTGCTGGGCACCAGCTCTCCTTGTGTCCCTCCCTCCCTCTGAGATGGTAAAACGTGTCAAAGCAAAGTTAAGCACCGCCCTTAGCAGCCTAAACTGTGTTTTATAACACTTAAGGCCTGCTTAGAAATGTGTCATTGCTGTGTGTTCTCATGTTTTAATCGTGCATTACCACCCCTCAGTCACACAGGCTGACAGGGCTCTCTCGAGTGACTGTCTTTCAGCCACTGGAATATAACCTTCATTCATAACTTCAGATAATATGAAAGCCAAAATCAAGTTCTCCCTTCCCTTTTTTCATTTAAATTTTTTCCCCTACTTAGCTTCCATAGAAACAAACCAGTGCTTCTCTTATTCATTTTTTAGCCTTTTTTATGGGAATATTTTTATTGACCTGTTTTGTTATTCAGAACTGTCAGATCTCCTGCCAAGCTGTTCCTAAACCAAGACAGCCATCATTCACATCATCTTGCTCTCTGATTTCCTTTAGGATAGACACAGGAATAAACAGCAGTTCCTTCCCTGACAGCCTGCATTCTGCCAACACTAGTGCTACCAGCAGCCCAGCCACAGGCTGACCATAACCCAGCCTCTAAGCTGGGCACAGACAGGCAGGGCTTTCAGCTGGCCACTACACCACTGCGACCCCACCCAGAGGAGCAGCTTTGAAAAGTAAAGGAATGCTACCCAGGAACAGACCCACCTGCACTGCACACACAGAGCTCTCAGGTGCAAAGCTGGCACTGTCCCTACATCTTCAGAGTAATGCTGGAAGGCTGAGAAGCACAGAATTAGGAGAGTAAGAGTGGCATATTTCAGAGACCCCTGTGCTCTTGTGCACTGTTTAGATACCAGGTTTGCCCTCATAACTTTTCATGCAGCCAGAGTTCAAGCCCCTGCTCCTGGCTTGTTGTGGTTTTTTTTTGTTTGCTTTTTTTTGTTGTCATTTTTTGGGGGGGTTGTTTTGTTGTTGTTGTTGTTTTTGTTTTTGCTTTTTTTAATTCTTGGCAAAGAATATAAGCCTGTGAAAAAAATCAGCATAGTATCCAAGAGAATGAATAATTTCCAATTCCAGGCAAGGTGGTTAGGTGAGCCAGCAGAGAAGAAAAGGGACAGAGAGGTGAGACAATAACTCAAAGCTCTACTTTTTTTTTTTTTTAAGTATCTATAGAAATCCTGAAGACATCTGATATAGCAATAAATAGAGGCAGAGACTGCAAATAAGGGTCAGAAGATAACAGGCTCATGGCTGTTTTGGTTAGAATAAACACTGAAGTAGCAATATGGATTTCAAGGACCAAAAACCTTCTACAGCTGCCTCAAGGACAAATGTTTTTAGGGATGAAAACCTTTTCATCCCAATCCTGGATACAATTGCTCCTATGGTTTCTGCTGCACTTCAGTTTTGGCTGGTTTTGAATGGCAGGGATCTCAAACCCACGCCCGTATCTGCATTCAAACCCAGAGGTTGACGTTTTTAAGCAAAACCAACAACAAAAAACCCACTTCAGTACATGAGAACGTATGCAAATAGAGGAATTACAAAAGGGAAGAGGATTGAAAGGCAGCAAAATATTTAGTAGACTGATTTTTATAGCAAGCATTGTAAGAAAGCTATATACTCTTAAAATGGAAAAGGAAAAACAGATTAGCTGCTTTTTAATATTAATGCTGGTAGTTCTTCAACAGTTGCACAAATCCTTCAAAAATTATCATTCCCTTTGCAGCTAAGCTTCTGCAGTGCAGTTGGAAAGGCTGCTGAGTCTCATGTGGCTGCTCATTTAAGCTGTTCCCATTTCCACTCTTACGAGAGACAAGAATGTCCTAATTCAGTTTAATAAAAAACACATTGGACTTGGGGGAGGGGAGAACAACGATGGCACTGGAAGAGGAACCGAACAATTTCTCTATTTCAATGAAGTTTAAAACAAAACAAAACAAAACAAAAAAAATCACCTAACCCAATGAAACCAACAGGAAAAACAATAGTTGATCAACTTCAACTCAGGAAAGTCTTTAGAAAAGGGGGAGAAGAAAGGAGGAAGACAAACAATCAGAAACATCTTCCTCTTGCTTTGATCTACATAAAAAAAGTATTCTGAGGCACTGCTAGTTTATTGAAAATGGTTTTTCCCCCAAACTAGCAGAATTCTGGTTATTCAAGAAGAGGAGGCTGATTTATAAATAAAGCCATTAACCGAATTTAGTTTAAGGAAGATACAATTTCATCAGTCCCAAAGAAACAAAGAAGGTTGCTTCAACAAATCTGATTATCTTTGCTGTTGGTGAATGGGTGTTACAGTTTCAAGGTACTCTGAAGGGTTCAGAAAACTGCAGCAGAAGCAGGTATCACATTACTTCATAAAAATGGCAAATATAAAATGATGTGATCTCCTCATAATACTGACTAGAAATAGAAATAGAAATAAAAATTAAATAGAAGCCTTGACTTAAGACCAGAAGGGCACTTGAATTGCATATTCCATGACTAAGTGACTAAAAAGCATACCAAAGACAGCATCAACTAAAGGGATCACCTATGATAAGCACAGTAGTTTTATTTTGTAATATATGCCGATACTTTACTGCATATTAGATCAAGTGAAACTTGATTTGAAATCTCTTCAGCCAACCTGGGTTTACTGACTGCTTAGTTGAGACAAATTGTCATCCCTTCTGCCAAGTCCTACATCAAGAGCAATACTCTCAAACTCTTCCTGGAAAATAAACACGTCCTATCATCAAAATTGTCTTCAGCTTCATATTTTAGTTTACTTCTATTACTGAACTGAGCCACTTGTTATTCCCCAGCAGGATCCTGGTTCTGCAAACATGAAAAGAACTTAGGACAGAGAGGTCAGACCTCATTCAGTTACTGTATGTGGCTACATTACAACCTCTGGTCACTGCTGTTGATTTGGGGAAGAGGGGGAAATTTTCAAACATTAATCCATCAGCTACTGCTGTGACCACAGCCATGATAAGCCTCCAAGTTTAGTTTAAGGTGAGCATCCTTGTAATGCACTTAAGCAGTTTCCTCCTGACCTCTGCAGTGTTTATGCTCTGCAGAGTGCAGTGACTGCCTTTTTCTGTAACTGGAAATGCTACGAAACAGTCAAAGAACATATGCTAGGATTTGCAAAAACAGGCAAGAAGGAAACATCCTGAGACAGCTAAACAATCAAAATAACCAAGGACAAGTGGCAGTATGTGGAAAATAGCATATGGCTAAGGTTTCAGTGGGGAGGGAACTATTTTGAGCCTGGTATCTCCCCCAAAGGAGAGAGTTTTGAGAAATGCAGCTGCAGGACCCTCTGAAAAGTCTATCCCTCTCTAAAGTACACCATTTTGGTGCCTAGCAATGGAGCCAAGTCAAATCTAATGGCTTAAAAAAACTGACCACCATGGTTGCTGCCTCTTTTTAAGTTAATGCCCTTTTGCTTTTATGTGACAATATAGCCAAAGCAGTCCTTTAAGATACAAATGTGTGTATATCTCCTGTATCATACATATTGTGGAACACAAAATAATATTTTAGATACACAGCCAACAACTATCCAGACTTGAGAAGTCAATCAGCAAACTCACAGGGACTCAGAAGCCCAAATTTTGAAAAACAGTCAAAAAGCACTGAACCTTATTAAACAAGACAGCCTTTGAAAAACTGGACATGCAATGCTCTGACATTACCTGATTTTTGAGGATTTGTGAGATTCTTGTATCTTCTTGCGCTGTCTTTGCCATAACACTTCATGCTGCTTTCATTCTGTGATCTCAAAGTGATGTATCTAAACAAAGCAAAAGAATGGAAATTAGATTTTCCCCACATGTGACTATTTCCCAGCACCAGCTTGCCCCAAAGCATGAGCAGATTTGTGACAATGAGCTTCCTATTGCAACACAACAAAAAACTAGCTTCTATTCAATACAGTATCTCCAGGTTACTCTGTCTTTTAAGTCTCTGTGGCAGAGGGCAACTATCAGCACTCCAACTCCTTTAAAGAACAACCAAGAACCCCTTTCCCTTATTGATTATGAGAGACTGTTTCATTGTCAAATCTCTAGGATGGATACATCCACAGACCTTCAAATTACAGACTGAAATACAAGTGAATCTATTCTTCTCACTCAGCTTGGCGCCTACTGCAAAATGAAGAATGGGTTATGTTGATGCAATAAATAAAACACCTTGCCTCTATTGCAGAGACCATGAAGATTTCACAGCACCTCATGCTGCTGTGACAGAACCCAGAGGCAGGGCGAATGCTCTTCCTGAGAGGAGATTTGCTGGCCCAGAGCTTGCAACCAACATGAAAAGTATCACACAAACAAGTGCAGGTACAGCAACCAGGAAGGGAGGGATTAATGAAAGTCAAAGATGTGGGAGATACAATCAGGCTGTCACCCAGTGCAGAAGAGGTATCTAGACAAGACATCTTAAATTACCTAAATCAAAACAACACATTTCTTTTTGTCAATGCTGCTGCCTGGATGGCTTTGAGGGAAGGCCCTCAGCACCCAAGGGTGTTAAGAACATTGGCTAAAATCACTGCAAGGCCACTCTATGTGATCTTTGACAAGTCAAGGGGATTGGGGGATATCCCAAAAGACTGGAAGGTGGCCAATGCCACCCCATCCACAAGAAGAGCTTAAAGAGGGACCTGAGAAATTAGAGGCCCATACTTCAGCCTTACTTCAGTCCCTGGGGAAAGTTACAGAACAAATCCTGCAGGGGGTTATCACAAATCAGATGAAGCATGTGATGGGGAAAAGCCACCATGGATTCCCCAAGTGCAAAGTGACACAAGTGCAGTCCCCCAGTGCTGAGCCCACTGCTGCTTAATACATTCATAAGTGGTCTGGAAGACAGAATCAAATGTACCCTGATGAAGTCTGCCAATGATACCAAACTAAACAGGGCAGCAGACACTTCAGGAGGAAGAGCCACCCTGCAGGAAGACCGGAATTGGCTGCAAGAGTGGGGTAGCAAGAACTTTAGGGAGTAAAACAAAAACATGCAAGGTCTTCCAGACTGGATCAGATGGTCCTTGAAGCGCCTTCCAAGGTATTCTATGATTCTCTGAAACAGGACTGGAAACTTGGGGTGCAATTCTCAGCTCACTGGTATCAGTGGAAAAGGCTTCATCTGCATTGAGCCCTGCTGGGTTTTGGAAAGTCATTCCAGGCTTGAGAAGAAAATGTAGCAATGATCACAGATAACCTCAGTGACAGCAAGCAACATTTACTTCCTCTCACTGTCATGCTACATTCACTTGTTAAAATTATTCTTTTAAAATCTCTGATAATGGGTCCCAAGCACTGTGATGCTGCCACATACAGCAAGAAGCCACCTCCCAAAGTCCAGCAGATCCCTGCACAACAGAACAAGTGCCCTCCCTTAGTTATCCAGCAGGGTGGGGGAAAAGAACCCAAGCAACTCTCTTGTCCTGCCCAGCATCAGTCTGCTTTCCCCTTCATCCTCCCCCCAAGCCCACAGAAAACAGCAGAGCACAATCCAGACATCAGTCTATCAAAGCATGCACCACGAGAGATAGCAGAGCCCCTTACAAAGCCTGAGCTGCCTAAAACATCTTTCTTTAACAGAACTCCTCAGCTGATGGTAAATGCTGGTAGCATCACATGGATTGTCTTGGATCTAAGTGACTTTCTAATTACAACATTATCATGTTGAGCCCCAGTAACTAAAACCTGTGTGTACCCATGTCTCAAAACAAACGTGAGCCTAAATGCTACAGGTCCCCGAACACAAACCATTCATCACCCACTTGCATCCTGTCTGCTCACAGCTTTTCTAAGCAAATCCATGAATCTCTGTTGAAATAAGGTGTTAATAAACTCACATCTACTTAATGCTTTATCTGACTTGGTTGCCATGCTGCTATTTAAACACCTCTAGGTTTGTAAGAGGCATATTGAATCTTATAGCTGACTAAAAATTGAGTACCATTTGTTTGTAAGAAAAAACACTCAAGACACACAGAGAAAACCTGATATTAACATCAGTGGAGCCAAGAGGGAAAATGCTGGGTTTTTTTGCCTCAGTTTAACACAGCTATTTAGAACCTACCAGTATGTCTAAATTTAATTTAAAAAATAAATGCTGTATCATGAGCCATGACTGAAGTCACAATATACAGTTTTGCTTTCTTTGTCATTTATCCATCTGCTCTGAACAAATGATGCTACTATTAAGCCTAAAAATGCCAAAATATTGTGCAGACAAACCATTCCTGGTAGTTCCCTACAGAGGCCAGGCTGATGGACACTAGGAAAAACAACAACTGAAATACCCAGGAAAGCCCTTTCCTGTTTTTCATATTTGTTCTGGCTGCTTTTCCCACTGTATCACTTTCATCATTAGAGCTACAAATACCACCCCTATGCAGCGTTACAGAAATTATCAGACACATGCAAAGGTCTCATACATAATAACACAGTTAAAAAATAAAACTCTGGACATTTTAGAGCCAGAGGTAGAGAACTGATGGCTGGTAAGTACTGAAAACAGTCCCAACATAATTAATGCAGGAATAAACACTGCAGATGTACATCAAATTTACAAGTGAGATTTTAATTCTTTCCATCAAATTTTAATCACCATCTCATTTTTTGAGGTTTAGATCAGAAAGCAATCTAACTTTATATTCCTTTGCCATATTCTTCAGTTTTGCTTCCATCCCAGCCCTTGATTTTGCATACAAACAAAGCACAGCAAGGAGAAGCTGGGAAGTGAAGCCTACTGCAACATTTACAAATTAAGAGCTAAGTCAGAGATCAGCTATCCCATATACACAATATAAATTTTCAGTCTTCTCTCTTCATTAGGATTGATGATGCTGCTGGAAAATAAGGAACACATAACACCTTTTATGGGAATGTAAAGCACAGATGAATTAGCAGAAAGAGAATGCAGCTGAATCAATTTCTCATCTCAAGATGTAATGGAGGCAATTTCTTGAACTTTACTATGCTTGTAACATATTGATCAGCAAAGCTTCACACTGCAAGTTAAAGTAGCTATTTTCACAGGAATAAAATGGAGGATGGCAGTAGAACTCTAGGCATCACACCAAAGACAGAGATTTTTTCCAGTGATGTTACACTAAAGAAAAATCAAAGTTTCCACGTGCTTGCATGTTATTGCAACACACAAGAGGAAGATTTATAGATGAAAGCTGAATTAGTCCTGCAGGAGCCTTCACAAAGCAAATTTAGAGACAGGACAGGGGAATGGTTTCTAACTGAAAGTGAGTAGGTTTAGATTAGATATTGAGAAGAAATCCTTTTCTGTGAGGGTGGTGAGGCACCAGAACAGGTTGCCCAGATAATTTGTGGCTTCCCCATCCCTGGAAGTGTTCAAGGCCAGGCTGGATGGAGCTCTGAGCAAGCTGGTTTAGTGGGAGGTGTCCTGCTAAGCAGCAAAGCTGGACTCCCTCTATCCGTGCTAGACAGCACAGCACAGGTCTGTGCACAAGGAATTCCCCCGGCTCCCCCACCTCCGGCTCACAGGTACAGGACTCATGTCTGGGCACACAGCAGACAACAGTGCTTGCAGTGTCATAAAGTCACCCCAAGACACCATGGCAGGGTTGGAACTGGATGACCTTCAAGGTCTCTTCCAACCCAAACTATTCTGTGATTCTGTGATTGTATGATTTACTTAAATGGCATTAACTTCTGCATCATTTGACTTTAAGAACTTAACCAAGGTGTTACAGTTGGTAACTCAGACTTTCTGCAGATCACCAGAGAATCCAAACATGATTCTGAGAATATACCAAAGGGGAAAAAAAAAAATCATAATATCAAAGAGCATCTTCTTATCTGAATTGCTTGGTTATGATCAAGCAGCGTTTAATTAGTTTTGCAGCAGGAAAAGGAAAAGTTAGCCATCGTAAGATAAGAAACATAAGAACAACAACAGAGTATGTGTATTAAACAAGTAATACCAACAAAGACTGTAGTATCAACTGGCTAAATCAGCAACAAAATAGTTACCAGTACCAGAATTATCATCATCAATCATATACCATTACTTCAGTTAACACAACTATATCTAAGCAGAGTCTCTCCTCACATGCTGGAAGTCCTCTCTTAATCATCAGCCTCATGAATCTGTTCCCTTTCCCTGGTCCATGTTCAGCCTCTTGCACCTTCCTAGAAAAACTCTAGGAATTCAAATTCTCTTCTAAGGGCAGGATTCTCCATGCATGCATAATTATTTTTATGTGCTTATTTCTGCATCTTTGAAATGCTTCAGGAATATTGCATGACATTTATTTTCAGAGAAAATGGCTCAGACAAATGGAGCATCTTACAGATGAGAAGCTATTCCACAGATAGATCACAAACCCCAAAATTTACTAGTTTTTCACGTGCAGTGTCCAAGGCTTCAGGTAACACATACAGCACAATGTGAGATCATGCTTAAAGTGCCTTTGACTTCAGCTACTGGTCAGCTTCATTCCCATCTACAAAGCAAATGGGTGCTCACATAAAGAAGACCCCCAGCTACACCATGGGCATAACCCAGGAGGTCCTGCCTTGGCAGCTGCACCAAGCACTGCTCCCTGGCACTGGCCAGAACACAACCCAGCTCCCTCCAGCAGGGCTCAGCTTGGCCCACCCAGGAGAAAACTCCCCTAAACCTCCTACCACATAACCACCTCTTGTCCTCTCCTTACTGAACTTGGAGAGCCACCTGGCTGGCAGCACAGGAGCCCCAGAGCTGCTGCAGAACCCATCACCTTCACAGCTCTCCTGCTCACCTCCTTGCAAGGACGGCAGATGTTCACTCCCCAGCTCCTTCTTTGAGACATTCATCATTTTCACAGGTCTCCTTCCAGGCCAAGGACTTCTGGTGGCTTTTTGTCACCCCATACTTTGGATTTTTCTTCTTTTTTACAACACTTTGTGGACTGGGGGAGGTGAAATGGGAGCCAGAGAGGGCCAGAGCTGCATATGGTATTGAAGACAAGGGAGTACCACACATTTATACACCACCACTTTCACGCTGTTTTGTTTTTTGCTCCTTCACTAGCAAGTACTGACACGTTTTATCTATCATTTCACTGCCATTTTTACAGGACAACCACTAAGTCTCTTCCAGAGCAGTTAACACCTGGTGAAGCATTCATCAGGCATGTGAACTGTTTTGTGACTGCCCTCCTCCTTCTCCATGCATTGCTTTCATTTATCTACAGGCAATTTCCTCCAGCATTTTATCATCCAATCATTCAGTACAAGGTGTTCTGCAACACATTTCAGCCAGCCCTTCTTTTCGTTATTCTTAATACCTCAAGCCCACACTCTTGCAAAATTTCAGTTTCTTACTTAAAATTATGAGGTGATTAAAACTGTTCAAACAAAATCATCGCCAAAAATGACATCAATAAACAACTCTTTTTCCTTGAAAAAACCTCAAACTGCTCTTTCCCTTTCAAAATTACTACAAACCAGCCACTCTCCTAAAGGAAATTCCCCAATCAGTTGTAAAAAAAAAATCCTAGGTGGGCATTCCTCCTAATGAGCTTTAGCCCTAATTGTTCCAATTTGGCAGAGCTGGGAACAGTCACAGAAAGATCTTGTCAACAGCATGATAACCTGATGTTTGGACCTCTCGTGCCACATTAGCATGCCACCCCTGCCCTAAGAAGATAGAACAGGAGCTCCACAGCTCAGGAAACAGCACTATGAGACCAAAAAAAAACCCCAACCTCAAACAAATAAGCAGACAAACCTAAAAGTCTAACAGCTACTTCTTGGCTCCAGATCTTCCCTGCAGAAGGTGGGTGGGGAAAAAAAAAACCCAACCCATCCCACCCCTCTGCAGACTGACTCCTATGCACTGCCAAGAATATTCTGAAAGACACAAAATGCATAATAACTTTTCAACTGAATATTAATTTCTGAATTGAAGGGAAACATCTTAAGGGTGAGTGGGTGTAAGGAATGATTCCTCCTCAGCACTGCCGTGCTATTTATTAAAGGCTGTGAATACCCACGAGAAATCAGCTTTGGCCTTTGCACTGTACACTAACAGGCTTAGTTTAGTGACATTCACAAAGCATATGAAGCTCTGCTTCAAATGATCCCTTTGAAAGAGACA
This sequence comes from Buphagus erythrorhynchus, assembly GCA_013400855.1. Classification (NCBI taxonomy): domain Eukaryota; kingdom Metazoa; phylum Chordata; class Aves; order Passeriformes; family Sturnidae; genus Buphagus; species Buphagus erythrorhynchus. The sequence continues at coordinate 117,106 of VZTT01024006.1, forward strand.
ATTACCAGACAACTGGAGATTGGATGACCATCAGAGCTAATTAAATTCTTAAATCCTGTTTGTATTTTTATCTGTATCTTTCTCACCATTTTTGCTGAGCAGGGGAATGGGTTGGCTTGGGAAGCCTAGGGAACAAAAATATGCCTTTCCCACACCCCCGTTCCCCTCCAGTTACAGATCTGTTTGGAACAAAACTTGCGACACGAAATCAATGCAGCCAGTGCTGGAATTCATCTTATTGTGACAGAAATATTCCATTTTCCCTAGCTTATATTTTAAATTGCTTTCTCATATACCAGGTTATTATTTTTTTAGCCTCTTTCGTTCCTTACATAATTAAATGCCACGCCATTCAGCTTTTACAATTACTTTTACCATTTTCAGAAGAACATTTCTCAACTTTCTAAGAATTTATTCCCCACAAGTATTAGCTCCACTGACTATTTTCTTCTTCATTACATTAAAAGCTCTTAGCCATCCCTGTAGTAATCTTCTCCCTAACACAGACTTTCCTGCAGGGTGGGTATTATTTGCCAATCCTCAGTTTCCTTTCTGAGTATTCCACATAACCAGAAGTAGCACAGAAGAGGGGAAAGGGCAGCACTTTTTAATACCCTGGTGCCTTCAGCTTGCAAGTAAGGAAGAAGGGCTAGGCACAATTTATGGATACTTTTTTGTAACAAATTCAGATTTTGCATTTAATACTTGCAAAAATAACAACAACACTCCCAAAAAAGACTCCTAGCTAAGCTATGACTGTTTCATCCATTTATCCTCCAGATACAGACATGCAGCCTCTGAAGCTTTGAGTCCTGGCTTCTACAATTCCTCTTCAAAGACGACCTTACTTTTGGAGCAGGAGTGTTCCCAGCCCTGTAACTTCACCTTCAAGGTGCTGCCTCCACTAAATGCAGGTCCAGCTGCACAACTCTCTCCAGTTTGCCAACCAGTTTGCCAAAGCACACAGAAAACCTTAAAGAGGTGCTTTATTGATACAGAAGTGACAAAGTAAAACACATATCACTCTGCAAGAAGCAAGTTCATCCTGCTTAATGCTTATTTAAGAGAAATATAAACAAACCCACACAGATTAGAGTAATGCCTCCCTTCCTGGGAAGGCTAAAGATAATTGTTTGGTGAGAGGGGGTTTATTTGTTTCTGTTGGTTTGGGGGTTTTGTTTGTTTGTTTTTATTTTGTGAAACAACTTTGGGGGAGGGATGAGAAGAAGAACAGAAGGGCAAGTAAAAAAAGGGTCCTTAAAATAACTTAACAGCTAAAGCTTTATTTCTGACCAAACTGCCATCTTGTTTCTTAGTAGAACAGGAAGGAGCTTCCAGTGAGTGCCTAACAAGCATCAGGGAAGAAATTTTCTCTGTGGCAGGCACAGTACACCACTGCAGCATCTTCTCTGGTGAATTATAAGTAGGAAACACTTCGAGGATGATGATAAACTTGCTTGTCATCTCTGTCTCTGTCTTACCAACTGACCAAGAAATTTTTCAGGATTACTGAAATATTATCAAGCATCACGCCTCCAAATGAAATCAATATATGCCTGACCTTTTCATACCATTTTCAAGTCCATCACAGACAGAGCCTGAATTACTGTCCCAGGCAATTCAAGAACCAACAGGCTCTGCCCACATTTCCCCATGATCCCACTGGCACCCTGGCACAGTGTTTTGCATGAACATGAAGGAACTGAGGGCTCTACAAAAGAAGCCAGAGGACAATGTCTCATTTCATGTCCCAATTTTGTCTGAGGTCACAATGACCTGAATCTAGCATGAATTATGCATAATCACCCTCCAAGCAAGTGGATCTGCACCAACTGAGCCTCCTAAGTTTTGGTTGCTAGGAGGTAGCAGTGGGCATATTCTCAAGTCCTGGTCACTTGAGCCATTGAGGTTTCCTCTCTGGAATAACCTTCCACAGTTTGCCCACTGGTTTATCTCTCCTTGAGACATCAGACTACAGTTAAATTCTGTGATTTCCCATCTGCTGTCATTCAGAGAAGCCTCTATGAATTATCTCTCCAAACAGCCTGCAAAAGACCTCCAACACCTTCAGAGCAAGCTCATATCTTTAAACAAACCAGATAACATGATTAGCACAAATCCTGTTCACAGAAGTCTTGCATTCAGACATGCTGTTGTTCAGATGGCCATGTACCAAGTTCTGCATCTCAAACCCCACGAGTCAGCACAGCAGACAGAACCTCAGTACCACTTCACAGAGCTTGCCTTAACTTTTCAGTCTGTTCTCTGTCCCTAAAAGACGTCTCAATGGACACATAATATTTGTACATTGACATTTATTATCAATTTTTTACATGGATGTCAAGTTTCAGAGTGTGCTATCTGGAACTCTTGGCTGCTCCCGATCATGCTTTTAAAGACTTACTTTGTAATTCTCCTATCAGTTTGTAGGAGATGCATTTCTGTCTTCTGATTTAGGAACACATAAACAGATTTTTCATGGTTATCTTAGCTAAGATTGGACTTGGACTATTTATTTATTGCATTGTTTACATGTACTGTGAGCCATCCGATGAGGAAATGGAGAAATAAAACCAACCTCCTCCTTTAGACCACATAATTTCTGACACTGTTTCTACTCAGAGATCAGCTCAAGTTTTGTTTGTTTTATGCAGAAAGAAACTAAGCAAACACAGACTTCAGTTTTTCATCATTTACTGAACCTATGGCATACCAGACTCATTTATCATCAGGCCTTAGACTCAAGCTGAAATGCTAATTACAGACATAAAAAAAAAAGTAATGCTTTTCCAATAATTAGTAGGCAAGCAATTCTCAGAACAGTGTTATCAGATTTATCACAGGATTCTGGAAAAAAGATGGTGATGCTGACACACTCGTGGTTTCCCTTCTGTTCACTTTTCATTTACAGCAGATTCAAACCTCTGGATTATCTACTCAAGACATCTGACTGGTAAAGTAATTTGTAACTGAGCAGCATGGATGTTCCCCACTGAAGCACCCTTGGGAACTGCCCAAGCAACAGTGGCAACAAGCAGTACAACCAGAGGATGGAGAATACTACCATGGACCTCAGGCATTTTTAGTTCTGACTGTGGACTTCATGACCTAAAAATACAACCAAAAATGCCATTTCTAACAGCCCTCATCACAGCAAACACCAGATAACATAACCAGGAGCTGAAGAATGGGAGTAAGGATAGATTGTGAGTTGATTTTAAAAAAAGCTCAAAGAGGAGGTAAAACCAACTTCAGCAGAGACGAAAGGTGAGAGACATTGAAGTGTGCTGATAAATCAGAAGCAAAAGCAGCTCAGGCAACACCAGCCAGACCTGAGCAGACAGTGCTTCAGCTTCTCTCACCCACAGTAAGCAGCTCTGGGACCTGCCCAAAGCTTCCACACAGCCAGACACAAGGGAAGGTACAGCAGGGGCACAAGTGTCCCGAGAATCCCTGCCATGGTGACACCATTCCCACTCTGCACGCATGGTGGCACACCATGGTGAGAGGGAAGTGGTGCTACCAGGGTGTGCCCTGCAGGTCCTGAAGAGATGCTGAGCCTTGTCCTTGCTTTCCTGTGCTCAGCTCCAATGGCACACCTGCACTCATGCTAAGGAAGCACCACTATTCCTCTTGGCCAAACCTCATGGCCTTTACCTTGGGTGCAGGCTGCAAAACCTCCATAGCACCAGGGTGTTCTGAACAGCCTCCAAACTGCACCCAAAGGAGGAAAGCACCAACCTGCATCAGTGTTAGGTAGGTGTTCAACAGCAGCTTCATCTGATAAAGATTTCAAGCAGAGACCTCCCAGGTAGGGTTACAAGACTATTAAAATATTTTCTCCTATGTATGAACAGCCTTACATTTGTTCCTTTATCTTGCAATGAAAAATTCTTATTACTGTTCTTCAGTTAAAAGACATTAAGAATGGATAACATATAATGAAGGCACTGCACATATGATTTAAAGTTGCCTCTGAATACCTAATGCACAAAGATTTGTTTTCCTTCAGATGCCAAGAATCAGGCTAGAACAACAGTAATATGATTTTGGCTTGTACAAAACAATGTTTTATTTTTTTAATAGGCAATGGTCCTACATTGAAAAAAAAATTAAATCCAATTGTCCTTATAGGAGATTTGAAGACAAGCCTTCTGGAAAAGCAGACAAAAGATAATCAAGAGTACTGTTTCTGTCATGTTCTTAGCATTTCTGGACTGCAAATTCAGGCTACGAGAAAAGTCTGTATCAGATGCTGTACCAAGTAACAACAGCATGAATATCTAAATCTTTGAAAAGTGAAGAGTTTCAGTAAGACTAATTTTTAATTTTTTTTTAATTTTATTTTTTTTAAATATTGAGAACACCTGTATATATTTGATTTTAATTTTAGGTTTTTTACAGGGCATTGCCTTGGAGAAGACCATTTGACACAAAAATCTTAAGCCTTTAATCTTTACTTCATCTTCTCCTTCATTAATGTCTCTGGTAATGCAGCACTCAGAACAGTTTATGCAGTCTTACATTACACTACTGGTATATTTTCTAGCAATGCCTAGCTATGTCAAATGCTGCATCTCTCTACATTTTCTACATCCGTTTTAGCCAGTGGCCTGATTTCCACTGGGATGGAGTTAATTTTCTTTCTGGTAGCTGGTACAGTGCTGTGCTTTGGATTTAGGGTGGGATGGAATATCATCCCTCATGTTTTAGTCGTTGCTAAGTAGTGCTCACTCTTACTCAAGGACTTTTCAGTTTTTAAATGCTTTGCCAGTGCAGGGGTGCACAAGAAGCTAGCAGGGAGCACAGCCAGAACAGCTGACCTGGACTGGCCAAAGGGGTATTCCATAGCACAGAACATCATGCCCAGTTTAGACACTGGGGGGAGGATCCCTGCTCAGGGACTGGCTGGGCAGGAGAAGTAGGTGGGGAGCAGCTGTGTTGAGCAACACTTGTCCTTCTCTCTCTTTTTGTTATCTCCCTCTTCCTTACGGCTATTATTATTTTATTTTACTTTCTTTCAATTATTAAACTGTTCTTATCTCAAGCCATGGGTTTTACTTTTTCTGATTCTCCTCCTCATCCCACCAGGGTGTGGCTGCATGGTACTTAGCTGCTGGCTGGGGTTAAGACATGCCACCAAGTCTAGATTCAAGAGTGGACTGAAATTCCTCTGCATGCTGTAAGTTTCAGTTGCAATCTCATTAACTCCAGAGTTCTCTCTCGTAGAACCCTCCCTGAGTTCTGCAAGGCTGAACTGGTCTTAATAGACCAACTGCAATGCCCTGTTCCCTCGAGATCTCCTGCCCTGTGCTGAAGAGAGATGGCATAGTCATCTTCCTTCATAGAGAGACCTTGAATTCTCAAACAATTCTGACACTTTCTGAAGCCCTGCAAGTGTGAGCCATCACTCCCCAGTGACCTTCTGACATACAGATAATGTTTTCTTATCAAAATCTATTACAGTGGCCTTGCACTGTACAAACACCTGTTGAAAACAGGAGTGTTGGTCTGGTGTGCTTTAATTCCACAGCCAGCTTCAGCCTCCTCTTTTTGCCCCTAGTGTACCAGCAGAAGCCACAACCCAGGAGTGGTCTCCTTCCCCACAAAGATATCAAGAGCTGCTGATGAATGGAGAAAATCCTTCTGTGTTTGTGCAGGAAGAAAAACACCTCTCTGATACTCTGTGCACAGGCATTGCTAAGGCAGCTGGTCATGCTCTCTACATTGATCAGCAAACCACAGTACAAGAACACAGCACAGTCCTGGAGATCCATTTGATAAATGATTATGTCCTTATTTCCAATAGATACACCTGTTCTTGTCAGGAAAACCTCAACATGAGATTCGGATGATTTATTCACTAGTGTGAGCTATGAAGTCCTGAACTGAAAAATATTTCTCAGAGAAAAACATACAGGACTAGTAATATTCTCTGGAAAACACAGGACTACTTAAGACATTAAATCCTCAGATGGATAGACCTTAGACCTCTCTAATTCAAGGTTTCTGGTGAGTCTGGTGAGAAAGGGGTGATTTGCCAATCCTCATAGATATCGATCCTTTTCAAAGCACAAATATTGAGTGCAATCTGTACAACCTTGCCAGTGGTAACAGACATGCAGTCTCACTCTACAGCCTGTGGTTGATGACTGTTTCTGCATCTTTATGGGGTTACACAGTCCATTCAGCCTGAGATGGAAATGGCAGTGTAACTCTGTGCACATGACTTTACTGGTCTGCTGTCCCAGCTATAGATCATTCCCACAAGCACAAGAATGGTGTATTTTATATACCCACAGCAACAGAACACTAAGCCACTGAGAAGTTTCTGGTTCATGTTACCTGAACAATTTTGTATATTTTAAATCACCATCACCTACTTCTTCTAGATCCCAGTCCTATTTCTCAGCTTCAATAGGCTCTTAACAACAAGATGATGCTCAATAAAAATAGAATCTTTGGCAAGACTTTGGCAAGTAGGCTCATTGTCATTTTAGTTTTAGCCATATCCTCAAATGGATATATTGCCTCAGTTATTACCAGAAGGAAGTTGCCCTGGACTTGAGAATGCCACAATTTCCAGGGAGTTCCTGTCTTTTGGAAGGTCCTAAACTGAAAGACTTTAGCTAAGATGGGAAATCCTAACACAATTCAGGATTTTGACTCCATCCCAATGCATAAAGGACCACCACAGACAACCAATTCTAGGCTTACAGGGCTGTTAGCATCTGCTTTGTTTCTAATCAGCAAGTTAAGCAAAGACCCTCACAGCTCCCACTCCTAAATCTGGTGAAGCAGCAAGAAAAGAGGTCTTGCCATCCCCACCAGGTGCTCAAAAAAAAAGAAAAAAATAATCATCTTCTGTGTGAATCAAGTAACTTGCCGAATGATTCATGGCTGTCATATCTGAACAAAAAATTATCCCATCAATATGTAAAATAAAAAAATAGAAAAAATTACACTGCAGATGATTAGAGCAAAATGCATGAGTATTATGGATTCTGAACCTTAATGGATGACAGACTTGCTGCATCTCCTTAACATTAGGAGAAAAAAAATCATCTCTTTGGTGGCATAGCACCAGCCTTTGCAAAAAGGGTAAAAATAACATGCAGCACAAGAGACAGGAATCCAACACATTAGGTAATCTGTGATGAGAACTCTACGAATAAAGCAGATAATACCAAACTAGTTAACTAAAAAATCCCCAACAAAACTCCCATTTACAGATCAAAAGAATACCTGCCTATGTGTTTCAGATTAAAAACCAACTGGAATGACAAGTATTTGCCATTTTAAAATAAGCGAAGAAGGAGATACACAAGAGGATCTGAATTTGCCCACCCTCTTCAACACGTTGGGTTTTAACATTTACAGAGTGCTGAAGCAAACACCCCACCACTTTTATCTGGATTTGATGTTGCATTTGGCACAAAACTTTCATGTTCAGAAAGAGACTTAGCTTGACAGCAGATGGAGTATTCCATTAAAACATGAGTGGCAACATGTGCCCACCCTCCCAGTCAAAAGCAGAAAACCACTTCTCAGTAATATCCGCCCGTAGATCACAACATGCTCACACCAAGCTTACCCACAAAATATTTTTTCCTTACTCTTGTCCAAAACTGCTCTTCTTGGTAAGCAAATTCTGTAACTAAAAAAATGTTAAAATAAACAAAACAAAAAAACAAAAAAAAAACAAAAAAAACAAACAAAAAAAAACCAAAAAAAAACCCCAAACAAACAAACAAACTCCTCAGCTTCAAGAATTAATTTATCCAGAAAAGTGTATGGAAACACTAACAGCAAGAAGTGACTATTTCAAATTAAGGGTTAACTAGGAAGAAGAGAAGCTTGGTTCACTTCATTAAAAAAAGTGTGGTAATATTAAAAAAAAATAGAAGAAAAAAACCAAGGGTACATTAATTATGACAGTTCTGTGGTTCTCCTGGATTTCAATTAGAAACCACTTTATTTACAGCTCCTGGCTCAGCAGCAGGCAACCCAAGGAGAACATTTTTTATGGTGCAGTTTCTAATGCAAATAAAAGTAAAGGCAACCCTAGAGTGGTTTGCTAACTTATATAATGAGACAGGAAACAAATGGTACAAGTGAAAAACGATCATGTCAAATGCATTCAGGAAGACCACAGGACTCAAATAATAAATTCTCCGACAAGTACATTTACCTCAAAGAGCTATCTAACAAAGTTCTTTTTTTCCCCATAAATATATAAACATTTTCTCCTAAGATCTCATTTTAATAATAACTTAGATCTACGTTCCACAAAAATATAAAGTTGAACCCATTCTCTCCACTCCCAAAACAAGAAGTGACCACTAGAGTTAGAAATGTGTCTTTTCTGCTCAGAAAGATCACATTTACTGACAGTTCTAAGAGGCAAAGCTGGGGTCTGCCCAGGCAGCCCCCTTTTGCACTATTTGCAGCAGCAGCAGCACACAGGGAGGTGAAAGAAGTGTAGGGAAACCCCTGTGGTTTCTCCCACAAAATCCATATGTGGGAGAAACCAGTGCGCACAAGCAGGCAACATGCAACTGAATTCTCCCCAAAAATGGCTGAAATGTCCCCCTGAAACCAGGGCAGGCTCAGCAAGGACTGACCTCATGTGTTCAAGCCACCAACTCAACTTTGTCACCACAATCCGTCTGGTGACAGGGCTGAGCTGCAGCCCCTCACAGATGGCACTAGTCCCTCCCCAGATGCCACCAGCCCAGGCTGGAGTGACACCAGTCTCACCCTTGAAACAACCAACTCCAGTAGTGAACACCAGACCAGCACGTTCAGTCCAAGGGCTCACACAGGCTCTGAACACATTATTTCTCCCACAGTTTCCCCTTCATCCAGCAGCCTTGTCCAGCTTGTTATGCTTTTATTCAAAATGTAACATTATAGGGAGAAATTCCTACAGCCATTTTTAATTTAATTTTTTAAATGGAAACAAAATAAATGTTGCCTGGTTTAACAGCGCTTTTCCAAATTGTGCCAGATGAAGAATTTTCCATCTTTTCAAATTCACAAGGTTGTGTCAAACACTTACATGCCCTCTCAAATGCTGCACCCCTCCCTTGCTTGTTGGTTCACTTAGTAAAGAACCACCTACATTTTGGGCTCCCATTTAACAGAACACTTTGAAGGAGCTTCTAATACCATAGAAAATGCCTATCAGCAGCATCTGTCAGCAGCACAGGAGGGATCTACCTGTATACAGACACTCATATGCTAGTAAGCACTTCACTGAGAGCAGTAAGAGAGATGTGTTACTTTCTGCAACCCATCTGACTACAGAACTACAGTTTCAATCTGTATTTTGCTCTTAACAGAGAGAAGATTCCAGAGACGACCTTGTATTGCTGTCATTTAAAAAGGCCTGCATTTAGAAGAGCACGAAATGCAAATCTTTATTTCTTCAAGATGTAGCATTCCTTCAAGTCTGTAAAAAACACTTTGCACTGGGCAAACTCAACAGGTCTTCCAACCAATGCCTTCATTGTCACCCTCCAAAGATGCCCTACCTGGTAACTGTGGGTATAACTGTGCAACTGATACCACCAACAGCTTGGCTGGCTCATGTCTCCAGGTTTCCTCTACAGCCAGTATAGAAAAGGAGAAAACAAACAAACAAAAAAAAGAAAATACAAGGAAAAAACGATTCTAGAATACAACGTGACCAGAGCACTGAAATTGAGTTTCTTCTGAGCTGCCCTAAAGAAAAGACCCTTTATCTCTACTGATTGCAAGGACAAGTCAGTTGTCTAAGGAAATCAGCTGGTCCAATCAGAAGCATAAACTTCAGACAACTTAGAACTTTCCAATATTGATACTTCTGTCTTTTGAAATAAACTGCAACAGCAGTAAGTTCAGTTAAGCCTTTTTTACAGCTAGCCATTATGAGCATATTAGAGACATCATCTCGTTTGTGGAGGGGCTACAGCATGTTGTTAATGAAGACAAGGTTACAGGGANCCCAAACACACAGAGCTGCCCACCCACAGCACACCACCTGGAGAAGCATCTCCATGGGAAGGGAAGAACGTACCGGAGCGCCGCGCGTGCCGCCAGGCCACCGGCCCTTCCCACCGCTGGACAGCACCGCCAGGAAAAAAATTTACCAGGATCTCAGCAGCCCTTAAAGCTGCTGTCGTGTCTGGGAAAAAAAAATCCTAACGCACAGTACCACTCCCACAAAAAAGGGATTGAGCTTGTTCTTATATAAGTATGTATATTATTTAACACTCGAAAACAACCGTCCCATCACATCTATGCAGNTGGTAACTGTGGGTATAACTGTGCAACTGATACCACCAACAGCTTGGCTGGCTCATGTCTCCAGGTTTCCTCTACAGCCAGTATAGAAAAGGAGAAAACAAACAAACAAAAAAAAGAAAATACAAGGAAAAAACGATTCTAGAATACAACGTGACCAGAGCACTGAAATTGAGTTTCTTCTGAGCTGCCCTAAAGAAAAGACCCTTTATCTCTACTGATTGCAAGGACAAGTCAGTTGTCTAAGGAAATCAGCTGGTCCAATCAGAAGCATAAACTTCAGACAACTTAGAACTTTCCAATATTGATACTTCTGTCTTTTGAAATAAACTGCAACAGCAGTAAGTTCAGTTAAGCCTTTTTTACAGCTAGCCATTATGAGCATATTAGAGACATCATCTCGTTTGTGGAGGGGCTACAGCATGTTGTTAATGAAGACAAGGTTACAGGGAAGCAGGCTGTGATGAGGCAGATGCAAGTGGTACAAAACACAGAGGAGGGAAAACTCTGCCAGGCAAACATCAAAGATCCAACACTTTCCTGTTGTTATTCTAGCGACGAACCACAAGAGAGCCACCTCTGGAATTGTATGTAACACTAAAACACACCAAGCA
>VZTT01024006.1:128027-168541 GCA_013400855.1 Buphagus erythrorhynchus
ACCCACCCAGCCAGCTGAAAGCCCCCAAACACACAGAGCTGCCCACCCACAGCACACCACCTGGAGAAGCATCTCCATGGGAAGGGAAGAACGTACCGGAGCGCCGCGCGTGCCGCCAGGCCACCGGCCCTTCCCACCGCTGGACAGCACCGCCAGGAAAAAAATTTAACAGGATCTCAGCAGCCATTAAAGCTGCTGTCGTGTCTGGGAAAAAAAAATCCTAACGCACAGTACCACTCCCACAAAAAAGGGATTGAGCTTGTTCTTATATAAGTATGTATATTATTTAACACTCGAAAACAACCGTTCCATCACATCTATGCAGAATCAGACGTGGTGAAGAGCTCAGAGTGGGGAAAAAAAAATACAATAATGTCTACTCTATTGTATCCATCCATTTTGTTTGTTTGTCTCTGGGCAAGTCAAGGGCCCTCAACACAGTGCAGAACAAGGACCACTGTTTTCTTTTTCTTCCTTTGTTGTCGCACGGGGTGACTGATGCAAGTCAGTACAAGTATAATTCACATGGTATTTGCATCTATTAGCTGTTATCTCCTTGGATATTATCTTTTGGATCTGGGAAAAAGTGATTACAAAACACCTTAAAGGTGAGATAAACAAATGCTCACCATGATCTTGAGGCAAACAATTGTTTCTGCTTTTATGGTCATCTGAACAAGTTTTGCTCTTCCTTAGATTAAACAAACACACGCCGCCAAGATGCAAGCGTTGCTTCTGAGGTAGATGTGAAAGAGAAGGCTTAGGTGACAAAAATAACTTTCAAATAGATGTTAGTATATTCACATTGCAAAGAACATAAAAGGAGGCAGGAAGCAGGGGAGGGAAGTGTCTCTCTCATATCATATTTAAGTGACAGTACAAGTAACAGTGACTCTTTTTCCCTGAACTGCTCACAGATATGGGACCATTGCATAATCTTCAATAATCTTGTAAATTCTACTCATATCTTTTCTGAACCTTACAGGAATTCACAGAATTAAGAGCAAAAATAATGATTTTTTTTCCCCTGACTTATCACTCAAAAGAAAAAGATAAAAAATAGAGCAAGTTTTCCAGTAAAAACAGCTTCATCCTACTTTGTGGACTAGTTATTCGTAACTCTAACCACCTCCCCTCACACAGAATATTATGTAGTGTTAAGAAGCTCCTCTAGTCACCAGCCATGTTTTGCATGGTAGGTGTAAACAAGCTGGTTTATTGCAAACAGAAATCCATACACATGCAGGAGAGTGTTAGAGCTGCCTCATGGAAGCAGGTATGCTGTGTATTCCAAGCTTAAACCCATCCAGATGAGTAGCAGTAGGAAAAGACACCCAAAAGAAGGGAGAAGAGGGGCACAGCTTGGTGTAGAACTGGAAGAGGGTGAAAGAAATGAATGCATACATTTTTGAAATTTTGCTCTGGCAAAATCTTGGAGGAAGAAGAATTTCAAATGACATTTCTGCAGATACAGGGATAAAAATCTCTAGAGATGCAATGTGAAAAGTTATTTAAAACATGAACAAATTTAATTTGATAGTCAGCCTTTCAGTCAACCTATTTTCTGCACTCCAGTGAGGGCAACAGGGGAAAAATATTTAAATCTTATAAAGTAATATGGAGAAAGGCATTTTTTGTTTCAGAATGTATTATCGTTAAAACTACATAGAAAATATCCTTCAAGGTTACCAACCCTCTGTGGCATCTTAGATGGTCTCCATGACAAGCATGTATCCAATAAGCAAGTAATTCAGTGTCAACAATATAAAGACAAAGCAAGTCAGATTCAATTTTACTTGAAGACGTGGCTTTCTAAAATACCACAGAGAAAAGAAAAGCATTCCTGCAGTGAAGAGACAGGGCTTTGCATGGCATACTTCAAGAGCAGCAACATATCACCTTTGTCATATCAAAAACCTTGAACCTTTTCCAAACTGTCCTTGTTCTCTGACTTTTTTTTTTCCTACCTGATGTCTTTTCTAGTTTTTCATTACGTTCCTGATGGTTCTTCAGAGTTTCACAACATCATCCTGGAGGACTTTTTAAAATAAACCCAGAATTTGAATCAACACACTCCTTAGTCCATGTCCAGGCCCCTTTGATATTTTTCATACCAGTACTGCCTTATCCCAAGCAGTCCCTGCAGCATATGCAACTTGCACTCTCCACCCAGCTGCACTACTCAGTTTCTATTCCTGAAAATATTCAGCTCAAGAGAAATAATGATTTCCATTTGAATTTAACTTCCTCTGAAGTGCCTGACGTATCTTCCACAATCAGTTTTCTTTACCTGGTCAACAGAAATCTACTATAATCTATTGTGTGAGTTTCTGAACCTAACTTTAAGAAACCTGAGAGGCCTGATCAATCACACTGATGTGTTTTCCTGATTCAATTTACAGACAGGAACAAAATGCCTAGAAATGCTTTAATTCACTATTCTGCAGACTTTGGAAGAAGCTTCCTTGCAATTTTGTAGAAATGCACACTGCAAATTTTCCGTGCAAGTAATGCGTAATTCAGAAATCACATGCACTGGAAAAGTATTTTTGAACACCTAAGTAAGTGCATGGTAAAAGCATGATACTTCCATGATTTCTGAAATGAAATTCAGTATTAGTTTTCAGTGCCTCCTCCACAGTCTTACCTCCTTACATCACAGGCTGCCAGCGTGGAGCTCACAGTGCTGTTTGGGTGTGCACATGTGTGTGTGCATCCCTGCACATCTGTGTAGCATCATGTTCAAAGGGTCTCTGAGGAGGCATATTTACTTTTTCCTCAGGGGAAAGCCATGGACTGGAAAGAATAAGCTCTTGCAGTATTAAGTTATTTAATACTTCAGTGGTGTAACAGATTAAAAAAATCAAACATAAACTGAAACTTACACAAAGACCTTTTCTTGCAGTGGTTTTAAGGCAGAACCAAAATTCATTTACGTAAGTGAAGCCCTGAAAGTGGAGTCTACATAACTGGGTCAAAAACTGCGTCCTGGGGAGAAGAGTTGTTATTCCTTAACTCCTGAGCTTACAGAGAAACTTTAGGGAAGTTTCTTTGTAATGTTTCCTTCAACACATGTCAAATCATCCACAGATATTGCCATCGTACCCTGACCCAAACAGAACAGGAAAAAGGGAACCAAACCCTTCCTCACAACCACAGATGCTGGGAGATCAGTGATGTGAGCTACAAAGGCTCCCTACCACTTGCCTTTGTAGTATCAACCTGCAAAAGATAAACTGGCATTACTGGGTAAACTTAGTTCTAGTCAAAAGTCTGGTAAACCCACAGAAACACACATCTGCAAGCCAGGGCAAAACAGCATCTATGTTAAACACCACAAGGATTGAGGTCCCTACCTTGACAGCAGAGTACCAGCACTCGGTGGACTGGTGGCAAGACAGAAGAAGTGTGACATTTCTTGAGGGTTCCAATATTTTTCTAAGACATTTAAAACACAGGTAGATGTCCTAGCTTCCAGTGACATGTAGGGAAAAGGGAATCTTTTCAGAGCAAGGCAAGGGAGGAAAACCTGAGGGACTTGGTACAAAAATCAAACAGCACTCTCCCCACTCCAACAACCAAAAAACCCCAACCAGTTTTCCTTCAGGTAGAAAATAATAAAGCAGGAAACTATTTCAACTGACAGTAAGACAGAAAGTGTTCTCTTCATTCAAAACAGAGCCTACACAAAGATTTAGGATATAACAAAAACCAATCCAAACAAAGGCTGGAGCAAGACTGTCCTCAAGGTGTAAGAGCTACAGACCTTGTGCACAGCTCTAGTATTTCTGACAAAACAGAATTTTCCAAGCCTAGTTTCTCCAACAGATAAACACTTCCATACTTTTCTCTTTGCTGTTAATGATTACTTTTGGCTTGTTAACCTATGCATGGATTCAAAGAGGCTGGGAATTGCACTTGAAACAATATTTGAAAAAATCCTTTTATGCTGCTACGAAAATTGGGGTTTATTAGGGAGAGCATGCATGTAGATTTGAAAGCAGCAGAGGGACACAGAAAATGCATGAGAACAAAATAAAAACCTTCAAAAAAAGGGTCAAGGGAGGGATGTCCTCAGCTCTAATCAGGATAGCAGTGTATCATATACTCTTGAATGAACTGAAAAACAGGAAGGCAACACCTTCTCTCCCCTCCCCACCAAAAATCTAAACAGCCAAAATCCCACAGATGACAAAATTTACAGTTGTTCAAAACCAGAGAAGACTGGAAAGAATTCCAGATGAACCATGCAAGGCCAGACCAAGGGACAAATTAAATCCACTGCAGATCAATAAAAAGCAAAGTGCATTTAAATGAAAAATGTGAAGCACTCAAAACTGATTGCTGGGTTTAACAGTTCTGGAGTAACTCAATATTTGAATCAAGTGTTCAGCAAATAAAGGAAACACACTGCTAGATAGACAAGGATACAACTCAGAAATGTTATTTTTTTTCCATTTTCAAAATGAAAGCATTCACATGATTATCTAAAGGATAAGATGTACAAGACTTGTGCCACAGCATAAATCAGAAGCGTGTTCTCCATCAGAGTGCTGTGTTCAGCTCTTATCATCTGATCTCTTCGTGAGATAGCAGATGTAGTAAAAGCCTCAGAAAATGGGGACAAGAATAATTTGGAACAAAGACAGATTTCTGTACAGAAGGAAATGGAGAAGCTTGAAGCAACCACACCAATGGGAGATGGATAAACTATTGAGGATGAAAAAAAAAAGGAATTGGGGTAAAGATAAAAGCGCTCCTATACAAGCTTGTCACGCAGAAGAAAAGCCATTTTTTAAACAGCAATACATTTAGAGCTGCTAAAAGGAAATGTGTGTTTGTTTAGTTGGTTTGGTTCTGTGGCAGCGCTCTGTTGATCTAGTTTTATTTTGTTTATATTCAACATTCAATTTGCACAATATTTTGCCGCAAGCTACGATGAAGATCTCTGAAAGATTCAGAGAAAGACTAGAATTTTATGAAAACTAGTAATCTACTTTAGGTAGAGGAAAGATCAGAAATACCAATCTGTCCTCTATATTTGTAGGAATTAAGATTTTTATGGTACAGGACCAAACTGACAGAAAAGACACAGAATTTCCCCTTTAGGCCTTGAACATAACCACCTACCTCAGAACAAGGGACATGTTAAGAGTGTCAGATACAGCCCTGGCAAACAGCAGGCAAAGCACACGCACAGAGGTTGCAGAACTGGTCTATTAAGACACTTAATCCTCTGCAGAATGGTATGTCCACATGGTAAGGCAGAGGAAGGAACCTGGGAGCAAGAGAATCCATAAAGCTTTGCCACAAGGCTTTCATCCCAGGAAGACTACGTGCAGGGTACTCATGTGCTCTGTTCTGAAGTGGCCCTTGCAAGGTTTGGAACAAGAACTGCACTGATTTCTCACCACAGAGGACTGACACACTGAAGAAGCTGCTGGGTTGCACTGGGGCAGTGCCATCACAGTGGTCTGGCACAAACCACGTCCTTCAGACACCATTCCTTGGCAGTGTTCATGGAAGTGCTCGTACACAAGGTATTTACAACAGGAGCAAGGAATGTTTGTCCTTAGTACTACAGCGTACACTCCTCACCAACTCATTCCTGAGTGTACGAGCCCTGTGTTATGCATGACAGCATGAGATATTTTTTTTATATCTAGAAACCACCCCAGAACTAGGTTAGCCTGGCAGGCTTGCAGCACTTCATTTACATATGAGTCAATCCTTCTGCAATACAAACATTAGTGATGCATTCCCCACTGTCCTTCTATTTATACTCACAATTTCACCTGCAGGCATCCCGAGTTAATTAAACAAATCAATCCCATTGAGATAATTGTGTCTCAAGCAAATTAACACAATTAGCCTTATAAAAAGAAAATCCAAGCACTACTGTATTTCTTCATATAAATCATGTGCTTGTTCCTCCAACTCTAGTTTTGTGGCTATCTAGGAATATGCATTAAAATGAAAAGTATGACACACCAAACTGGCTGATGTGTGACTGTTACAGCCAACAGCTGCTCTGTTTGCATCATTCACATCTGTGAAATCCGAGGTGCCCATCAGAAACAAATGTTCTTAAAGAAGAAATAAGCAAGGAAGGATCCCACTGTAGTGGACACTTCACAGCTTTGAGACAGCCCTCTGCTCCAGAACAGTACATTACCTTGACATTTACAACCAGAGAGAGATATGCAGTGAGCTGGTTAATTGGATATACCAGGGGTTTGAGGCACTCTTAATTTTTTTCTTCTCTGGTCAGGTTTACAGAAGCCCCTCTGGAACAAAGCTGAAGTTCTACAAATGACATCTCGGTACCCATACTTCTTCAGAGACCTGTGCCTCCAGCTCTAAAGTGTAACAAAACTGCCATGGCAATTGAACAGACACCATCATTTTTGGCCACCTGCTGTGTTTTCAGGGTGCTTTTTCCCCTGAGGCAACCTCAGAGTAATCCAGCACACCTCAGACTCCCCAGTAACAGCCCATCCTCTATCCAAGACCTTGACCACCTTGCAACAGTGTGGCCAAGGCAGGGGCTGGTGTCCTTTACTACCACTCCTGGTGACAGAAGAGGCCACAACTTCTGGCTGAAAGATGGAGATTTCTCCAAGATATGGCAGGAACACTGAGCAGAACTACTCTGTCAGAGCCTACAAGGACAAGCGATGCGAAGCGATGAGCAACCTACAACTAAAAATGGAAAACTTAAAGAGGTTAGTGTGCAAAACCACGACCTTGTGAGCTGAAGCACCTAACCAAGGCCACTCTTTCAGGAGGTGGCAGAACATCCACGTGGGACCTTCACGATGCTCTGGACCAAAGCTTGGCAGTTGCCTGGCATGGTTCTGCTGCCTCTTTCCGCATGAGCCTGCAAGCAGCGAGGGTTGCTCGAACCAGGGACCTCCATTTCCCAGCTGGTGAGAAGCTGCTGAGCAGAGGCAGGTGAGGGTGTGTGTGAGCATGCAGGAGAGGCAGAAAGCAAGATGCTAAAAGATCTCCCCAGTAATAGCTGTGCTCTCCTGTCTCCCCGCAGATGATTCAGGGAGGACCCAGCCGCTCCTCCCTGGTGCCTCCCGCTGGCTGCTAAGCAACTGCAGCAGTGCAGGGGCCAGGCAGGCACCCAGCATCAACTTCTCCTTTTGAGGGAATTCAGAAGGCTCACAACAGTGTATCAGCTGCAAAACTGGTCACTGGTACTGAGTTCATGAGAGTAATTACGGGGTAGAGAGAAGAAGAGAAGTGATGAGGGGATGAGGAAAGGACAGCAAGGGACCAGGCTCACACCAAGGGAGGGTATGCAGAAGATAATTTAATGGAAGACTCCCCATCCTTTTTGGAAGTTGAAAATACAGTATTCCTTTTTTTTTTAGCATCCCAAAACTAAAGCATTTTTCCCTCTTGGCCCATTTCTCATCCATATGGCACTGTAACCAGCACATCACTCCAGCTCAGCAGATGTGGGTAAGATGGTAATGGAGCTGTTCCATTTGCAGTCATGGTCACACTGGCATGTTGACCATGCACAGCCATCCTCCCACCTGGCCCAGGCACCTGCTGCTCATCTGTCCTGCAGAGCTCCCAGCCTTGACCCCAGGCAGCTGCCCCTTCACTGAGACAGCCCAATCCAACTGTGCACCACACAGAAAACCAGGTTACTGAAGTGGGCTGCTGGCAGACTGGCCTTTCCCTTGGGGAAAATTATTTTTCCAACTGGGAGCTTTTCACCAGCTTGGTTCACCACAGAGCTGCACAAGCCAGTTCGCCAGCACAGGCAATGCCAACCCCTTCAGCCACCCACTGGGTGATGAATCTCAAGTCTCCCAATGTGGCAGCACAGAAAAGCAAGGGAAAACATTATCCCCAAAGTCACATACTGGGCCAAACAGGCATTCATCCCACATTTCTTGTTTCACCATTCTGAACTGTACACTTTACATTTTCATTACCCCCACAAACTACTGGCATAACCAGAAACTAGTTCTTATTAATTAAAAAAATAATAATTTTTTAAAAATGAGTACTGTCTTACAAAATACGTTCTCTTCAGGAAAGTTAGAAGAAGCAAACTTAATTTATGAGGTACATGAGTCTTTCACTAACTACATTTTACAGAACACAAAAATCAAACTGTTTACTTATAAAGGTACCTATACCTACTAATATAAAATGAACTTAACACCATCAACTCACAAGAAACAGTACAAACTTCTACATATATATCTATCCATATATCATTTAGGAGTCAGAATAGCTAACATATAACAGGAATACAAAGATACTTTATTACAGGACAGCCTGGGAAAAGGGACAGATATCATGAAGTGTATTTAGAAAACTAGCTCCATGACACAGGATGCACAGACACAGATGTCCTGTCATAAAGAATTCATTATTTACAAATATACTACAGAACACTCCACTTGCAATGAAGTACCATAAATAATTCACATATAATACATGTCAGAAGTGAAGGCAGCGGCATTTGCTCTGCCATCCTCAAGGAGCTTCCTATATTCAGTGGAACAGAGCTCTGCTGTAACATAACAAATGCAATGAGAACATTGGATTGTCATTAAAACATAAAACTTCATTCCACACCAACACAATATAGGATATATTAATATATCCTGTATCTCCAGATAGAAACTTCTACACAAGCATTGCTGCTCTGGGGACAAGTGCAATTCCTATGGTTTTAAATTGCATGTATGAATTTTATTTTCACCTCTGTGAATAATATGGAATTGGCATCAGTGCCCAGGTGCTGCAGTGTTGCACAGCTCTACTTTGTGTCCCCTACTCCAACCCAAAGAGGCACATCCAGAGGCAGGCAGGCAACTCAACTAGTGTTGATCTCCCTCTCCCTGCAGAACACATGGCAACACATAAAAAGTGTGCCAGCAGTTTGACACAGAGATGGAAACCCCTCTCTGTTTGAAATTAGATTAACACAGATTTTATTTTATATGGATGAACAAAGAGTCACCAGGAAAAGAAAAATAATCCATTGTTACTGATATGGAGTGAATCTGGAAAACCAACCTAATGATGGAAGCTCCCTAGTGCATTAGCTTTTTTTTTTCCATGACCTGTGCAAACTCCCCTATTTCCCATCAGATCAAACAAAAATTGAATAAAACCCTTGATTGTAAGTTCATTCTCCTCTCTATTCTGCTTGTCTCATTCTTTTCTCCAGCAGGATACCTGCACCCATGCAAAACTTGACTTACCTGACTCCTTTAATCTGCCTCAAAGAAACAAACCCCACACCCTCAACTATTAAACAAAAAACCCCAAAGCCCCTCAGAACTCCCTGTAATCTAGCTACAGAAGCCATTCTCCACATGGGTGGCTGGGCAGGACTTAAAATTCTGTTTTCTCCCTTCTGAGTCACGAATCAAAACCCAGCAGATTTGCTGAAGAGAGAAAAGAAACAACAAACCAAGAAAACCTTACCAGCCTCACAGAGATGATACCCAGGAGATTGGGCTGATGCAGTATTTCACAGCATCAGGTGGTCTCTACCCACCTCCCACAGATGCTGAAAACAGAAGAGACCATTGCAGTCATCAGCCTGACCTTCCACCCAAGGTGTGCCACAGACCTACATGCAGATATATGGCTTACTATAAACATACACACAGCAATACTTTCCCTTGCTAAAAAACATGTAGTCAAATTCCCAGGCAAGTGATTAGGAATCCATCATGTCCAAAGGGAGCTGTTTTAGAGAATAATTTATTCTGTTTAATAATTTGTGTGTTACAAGTAGCCCAGATTCATCTGGTTTCAACTTTCAGCTATTCAATCTCATTCAACCTCCTCCTACTAAACTTGAGAGTTTTGTACTTTTTTTCCTCTATAGATGTTTGCAAAATACAACTCATCCACTTCACTTCAAGCAAGTATGCAAAGCTTTTTATTTCAAAAAGAAAAGTCTGACAGTAAAACAGGTTTTCCAACTGTAAACAATCTCTCAGCTTTCTGCAGGCACGTAAGAATTGGACTCTGTATTCCAGTAATGATCCTGTGCCATCACACACTGGTAAAACCTTATATGCTCCTGGAAGACATGCTTGGTTTTTGCATCCAAAATACATATCCAGTCTTCTAGCAGTGCTGCAAGGCCTCTGTGTTTTGTTAGCTTCTTCCCATCACCCCAGCTCCCTTCCAATGCAATGAATGTAGTGAGCTCTACCCTCTGCATAATGTACAGGGCTGGACTGGCCTGTGCTAACATTCAGACTACTCAAATAAGCCCATACCAAAAGGAAATTAACTCCCTGTGTGACCAAGAACATATTTGCCATACCCCTGATTTTTGGTGGCATTTTCAAATTCAGAAAGAAATAGTTTTGTTCAGCATAATTACCAGTGACCTTGAAATATAACTACCTCAGTTCTACCAACTAAAGGCTGTTACTTCTCCCTTCCCTTTCCAAGAAATCACACTGCCTCATCAGCCGTTCATACTCACTACATTAATTCTCTATTTGCTGCATATATGTGGACATAGATAAATGTGATGGAAGTCCCAGCATAAAGTCTGTTCCTCTCTGCATAAAAGCACTGAACAGCACTGGGTGCATATTTTATGTCCTCTCAAGCAACAGTACACAACAGCTCATCATATTTTTGTGTGCTGGTCCATTCTGAGCACCGGATACAGCATTTTTAGATGTGACCTCCACTTTTCCCCCTACAGAAAAACTTAAATTAAAACATATCCTGGTTAAGTCAGTGCAAGATTGCAGTTTGTTGTTTTGTTGTTTTGTTTTTTTTTTCTTTATGTAGTATCTAATAAAGCATCAGCAACATTAACATTAGGGTTATTGGTTTACTTAATATTATGATGTTCCATTTAGACAAGGGATAATACAATTGTAGGCTGGAAATTAACTATGGAAACATGTTGATATGGTTATACGAAGTCATGAAACTTTTTCAAATGCAGAAGCACTGCTTCTACAATACAGTTTAAACAAGTTAACTTATTTCAACTGTATATGCATAATAAACTTTTGCTCTATGCTGTCATATCAGATACTCATTCTTCCAAAACAAAAATATTTGTTTTGGTTTTTTAAATACAATAAAGCATTTAATGACTACAAAAAAAACCCTGTGGTTGAACTTGAGTCAGAACATAGTGCTGATTCTGCTTTCAGCCCAAAAAAGAGAATTCCTATCATCATTATTAAATAGCAGTAATATTTATAGACAAAAGTAGCAATTCAGTTGTACTACTTTGGCTTTTTTAGAGTAAGAGCACTTTATCTTTTAGACAAATGGCACCAGCACTGCAATGGTGTGCTGGAAAAGTACCATGAAGGGGAGCAGGGGCAGAAGAATCTGAACCCATCATCACAGCAGAGTCAGAGGTAGTGAGATCAGCTGATGTTACAGCTTGTATGAGAGCATTCCCTTTAAAAGAAGGGTCTAGATGCCAGACCCAAGTGCTCAGTGCTGTTTTTCCCATATGGATTTATTCCCAGAAGAGAAATATAATGTAGACCTAAAGGCGTTCTCCCAGGCTAAACTTTAATTGGGCTTTAACTTTTTAACAAAAGTGGTGGTGAGTTCAACACAACTCCTCAGGTTATTGTTGCCTAAGTAAAACCTGTGCAACCATTTGTTGAACCCTAGCCCAACAGCAGAATTAATTACCACAATTAATTACTAGCCACAAAGCCTTCCCCAGGATATTAGAACATATCTACCACAGCTCATTTAAAAATGAAATGTTTCATTTGCCATACCTAACAAAGGATGGCCAAACTTATCCATCAGGAAAACACTCCTTGACCATCACGTAGTTGTTCCTGAATAATCAAGCTGAGGACACACTTCTCTGAATAAGTGGGTTTGGGGCTTTTTTTAGTGTTTTGGCCTTCATCACAAAGTTAAAGCTATTTCCTCATTTCCGAGCCTGCTGGTATCCAAGCAAAGGAGAGGCAGAACTTTCACTTCTCACCTGCTCACAGAAAGGTCACACCTCACTGTTAACAACTCAACTGAAATACAGCAAGAAGTTTCAGCCACCTGAGACAACAGGTCCACTCTGTGTGAGCTGTTTTCAAGCAAACCAAACCATTTCTGTAAGCCCACATAAAGTCTGTGGCAGAGGAGAACTGAAGCATGGGCAGGACAGAGACACTCTGAAGATGGGAACAGGGCTGCAATGAAGAGTCCCTTCATCTCAGTGACACCAAACAGCATGGATAAAGGCATAACTATACTTCTGGAAGAAATTCTTTCCTGTGAGGGTGGTGAGGCACTGGCACAGGTTGCCCAGAGAAGCTACGGATGCCCCATCCCTGGAAATGTTCAAGGCCAGGTTGGATGGAGTTCTGAGCAATCAGGTCTAGTGGGAGGTATCCATGCCCATGGCAGAGGAATTGGAAAGAGATGATCCCTAAGGTCCAACCCAAAACATTCTGTGATTTGATGAAAACACAATCATATTGTGGACATGCAGGTTAAAATGCTGCCAATTTTTATTCTGCAAGCAGATTGCACACTGGCTTCTTTTTCAGCTTTTGAAGTGTTACCCAAACACCAAAGTAGGCTGAAAGACTACTTCTTGCAACTTCATATTTCTATTATAGGCTCCAGCCAGTCACTTGTCTTTTGTGGTTGCATGTATTTCCTATTTAAGAAAAGGACTACAGCAGTTCCTGGTTTGCCACATCTTCAAATAGCGAGTTTGCGCAGCAGCTTCCTCTGCCCTGCATTACTCCGCACTGGTGAACACCCTCTTCCCTCTCAACCTGCTCAGAAATATGCTCAGCCACCTACAAAGCCAATTGACAGACACAAGGTAACAAAATGAAGGATTTCCAAACCACATCCATGATGACAGCCCATAGGACCTTTTGCTCCAAACCTAGCTTTCAAGCCTCCCGTCTCCATCTGCACTTTCTATCTCTTTCAAAATAATGAGCAAACATTTCTCCAGCTTCACTAATCTGGCACATTTCACTTTCCTTGTCATTTAAGAGATACTATTAATACCAAATAGTTTGTGTGTAAGAACACTGTGCACTTTTGTAAAGCTTTATTCAAAGCATCCTGTGATCTTCCACTGAAAGCATTAATTTAGTACTTTCACAGTACTTCTGAGGCTTGTATTATAAATTGTCTCACAGAGGTGGAAACTGAGGCTAAAGTGACTTGCTGTTGGGCTAACCACCAGAAATCCTCATGTCCTGCCTCCTCAAAATCTGTATTTCAGCATTTCTGGCCAACCCTTGCTCCAGCGCTTCCTGCCCTGCATCCAACTTCAGATGTCATCGTGCCTTTCTTTCTCTATTGCCACACCTATGTAGGTGTCTGGCAAAGCTCCCCAGACATTCTCTGAAGGATTTTCTGAAATTAAGTAATTAAATTATTAAGGAAAAAGTTCATCACCTGCTAAGAAAACTATTTATACAAACCACATTCCCACCTACAGCAATCTGTATGGTTGTGTTTCTATGTCCCAGCCACACTGCCTGAACATGAAAAGCTCATGTTACCCCCTTCCAAATGAAAAGAATACTCTCAGGTCCTGCTCTTTAAAAATTATTTCCCTAGATCAGAAGAGACTGCTTGTAAATATCACATAAGTCTCAATTTGTTTTAAACTGGAGAAAAGTAACATAGAAGGCCCATCCTTCACCTTCAACTATTCTTCAGGTGCTATTCTACAATTAAATAAAAGTGTATTTCTTTAATAAGAAGAAAATATACACACACATGAAAGAGGACAAGCAATCAGAAAAAGGGTAACATTTTAATATTACATCAACAACTAAAATCATAAGGAAATAATTTAAAATTTAATCAGTAGTGAAAACCAAAGCCATGCATGAAAAAAGGCAGCCTATGCAAATGTGAATTTGTCTTGCATGACACAGTACAGGATCTCCAAACTGTATGTGACTCACTAGTGCCTAAAGAGTATTGCTTGCTTTGATTCTTGCAGCAGCATCCATCAACATCTGGCCATAGAGTCATCTTTCTTGCTTCAACAAAAGCACTTTAATAATGTAAGAGAATACCCTGTATTAACTACTATCACCTATGGTTTGCTGAACAGTGGCCATTGGTACTGTCACTCAAACCTCATGTAATACCAGGTCTCACCAGAAACCAATGTCAGAACTTCAGATCATTCTACAGATGATCATTAACTACTGATCCTGCTAAAGTCTACATTAAACAAGAGTTTTCACCTCCTTTTGTGTGTTAAATAATCAGAGTTATAAATCATTTCAAGACTCACTCTTCAGCAGGGCTATTCAGAGCATGCTGTCTTATTCCTTTCATTCCCTCACACCACATGTGAAAACTGGAGAAGCAAGAACACACCCTCATCTGGCTCCAACCCTCAACCCAGAACTGAGGAACAACAGCTGCTCCCTGAGTCAGTGACACATGGAGCACACATTTAACAATTGCTAGAGATAATGCAGGCATTCCTGGAAAGTTCTCCAACAATCTCTCTTGGTACAATTGCCAAGTTTTCTAGGCAGCATGGGCCATCCAAAAAATCATAAAAGAAAAAAGTTACACAGCAAGCTGCACAGGTATAGCCCAAGCACGTTTTTCAATCAGTAAAACTTGTTGGATATCCTCCTGGCATGGTGTCAAAAAGCTCTACTTCCACTGAGCTTTGCTAGTGGGATTGATGGTGTAACTAATTCAACTTCAGAGAATACTTCTAATGAAGACTTCATCATCTACCTCTCTTAAGGCTAAAGGGGATGATATTTTAAGCTGCAAGTCAGGAGAAGAAAGGAGAGGGAAAAAGGACAGAGATAATTTGTTCTTCCAAGTTGTCTACTCAAGAAATCCAGAGGAAGTTTAAGTGGGACACAGTCAGGTCTATTCGTTTCCCTGTCTTTTAATAGCATAGATTAGTGTAAGAGCCAGAGAGTGCACACTTCCCCTTTGTAAGAGAAATAGCATGCCACCATTAGAATAACACCTAGCAATGCACAGGATCAAAGTGACAACACTAGTATATATTAGAGGTAAAATTCATCTGAGCCTGTAACAGACAGACCAAATAGAGCATTCCTAGACCAGCAGAAGATGGCTTTGGTGGGAGGTACCATCACTCAAATCCCCACAGCCTTCCCACACTGCCCTAAGGTGGTCACTTGAGTCACTTCACAGTGAGATGCCCAAAATGAGGCTGTTTACAACACCTCTATGGAAGTAAAAGTCTTGACCTTTTTAATCTCCACAGGGTGTGTTCAAATAATACGCTCACAGGCAACTGCTGAAATAAATCATAAAAGCAGAATACTGTTAAGGCTCACCATTTGAAAGCAAAAGGCCAATAAAGTACAAAAGCAATGATCCTACTCTCCTGATAAAATGGAGGAGAAAAACAGACCCAACCCTGCTGGCACACTTTGCACTCAAATTCTTTCTGACAATTCATGAAATTTTTTTATTCCTCCTGTTTAACAGAATTACTTCAGCAGTATAAAAGTTGGCAGCGTAGCTATCTCAGAAGAAAGTTGCTCCATTCTTTATTGGTAAGCAGTGCACACACACACACAAAACCCCACACCCACAGGAAATTGAGAGCTATTCATTTAGTTTTAGCCAAGTCTTTGTGAGACTGTACCTTCTGACTATTAGTTGATGGTAAACGTGCAACTGTCTGGTACTTAATCTCATATAAAAACTAGACTAAAAAACTCTATCAATATTAAATTTAACCTTCAAAAAAGAACACATGGTATGAATGCAATTGTCTGAAAAAATGCTACTTAGCAAAAACAAAACAACTACTCCCCCACATACATGTAATATTTAAAAGAAAGAATTCAAAGCTGTAATTATGTTCACACAAACCTAAACTGCAGAGTACACGAAGTTCAGTGATACAAAATCCTGTATTATTTGTAATGACACCATGTACTTCCTCTTGCATTTTTTTCTTAGTATTTTGGGGGCCTGATGGATGCTGTCCATTGCCATTACCAGGGATCAGAAGGAAAATATGAAACCAATTGTTGTCATCTGTACAGAACATGAAACCTGGAGCAATGGTAAGCAAAAAACTAGTAAGGTTACTTTGTGGTAAAGTATACTTTTAGCTAGGTATAATTTGTCAGAGCAGCAGCTGGTTTTAATACAGCCATAACAAAATATTACAAACTTCTTGGAATTAAAAAAAAAAAAAAAATAAAGAACTCCAAGAGATACCCTGGGGGAACTGCATTTGGGAAGACAGCAATCCTGTAAAAAATGGCTGGGGGTTACAGCAGACACCATCTAGACATTAAATTTCCTGCACAAATCTGCAGCTAAGCGAGGAAGTGTAACCCCTGGATGGATAAGAGCATTATTTCGTATACAGCAAGGCAGGGAAGGAGAATGTTATCTAAAAAACAGTAACAACAAGGGCAACATGCATTTCTGGTCTATTCACTTTGGAAAAGAAAATACCACAAGAACAGTGAAAGATTCAGAGAATACATCTCATATCAAGAGTTTAAACAGTCTGCATATTTGGCTTATCCAAGAGGATAATGGTTATCAGTGGCTTACCAACAAAATGGCTAAATGTCTCTACCAAAATTTACTCAGAAGATAAAGACTACATTAGCCAAAGCTAGGCCCCTAAAAGATGCTTCTGGTCAGATGAAAAGGTTTTGAAGAATTCAGAATTAATCTTCTCTGCCTGACTGTACATAATTACACTTGATTGATATGATGCGTAGTATGCTCAGAAACTCATTGACAGCAACCTTGCTAAATGCAGTTTCTCCAAGAACCACTTTCTGTCTTATCCAGCTGACTAAAACCATGTGCAATTCCTTTGGCTTTAACATCTTTCCCACTGCAGCAGTGCTATCCATTCACAAATACAGACCTCTGCATTCAGTTAACTCCAACAAGTATGGCTCTTGGAGCACAGCTCTTCAGAAGCACCTGCTGCTCCCTACACACTGTTAGAATATTCACATCAAAATTCATTTGTCTTCAAAGTGCTCCAAGGCCTCAGTTCAGGGTATTCAAGGCTATTTCCAGAGCTCCAGGACAGATAGCAATCTACTGTTCTGCTGCTTTACCTAATGTTCACTGGTGCTGGAGATTCAAATTTTTGCATGGATAAATGAGGCACGTGAAGTGATTTCCAAGTATGGAAACTGCAGGTTTGAGAAACAAAGTTCATGATATCCATCTATGCCCCTCTCCACTTTTTAACTGATAGCAACTTGTATTTAACAAAAGCACTATGCATTATACTACATCCAGACACTATATTACATCTCTCCATGGAGAAACAAAAGTGGGACAGGCCTCCTACTGTCATTTACAGTCAGGAAAGGACATCCCTGTAACACTGGAAGTTATGGACTCACTATAGAAATCACTGAGTGAGAGTTCATGATCTACTCTAGCAGGACAGGATGAACAGACACCAGATGCTTATTTTGGGGACAGAAGCCTTTGAATGTACTTCAAAGACTGTATTTTCTAAAACTAAAGCCCGTTCCTTGGGGTTTATGAAGTCCACAAGTCACCAGAGCCCTGGCTACTGTCTGAACATCAGGAGGGCCACCAGAGGGAGAGTAAAGAGAGTCCCACGCAGTGTGCTTGGCTGCAGACAGGCACCCAGCAGGAGCACTGAGAGCTGCCTGCTCCTTACAGCCCCACCACCACAGTGGGTGCAATTGGGAGAGCTCTCAGCCCCTTCAACACATCCTCTTTTCCACCTGGAGCAGGAAGTTACCACCTGCAGCTGGAGGTCACCCATGAACCCAGACAGCACATTTACTCTAGGAGAATTACAGCAAACTAGCTTTTGCTGTTCTCTGAGCTCTGTCTGAGTACCTTAACTAATACTTCAATTTAAGCATCTAGGGGGAGTTTAAGTTAAATTTAATCTCATATGTGAATTTTGCAATTTTTCACTCAGCCACTCCCCCAAGTATTATTTTTGGACTTGTTTATTTTACGTATTTTTTTAAAAACAGCAAGTTACTAGCATGTCTGAAGTTGGCAGCCAAGTCTGAGCTTGGAAACTGCACAACCTTCACACGGAATGGGTTTCAGAGAAAAAAGCAGAACATTTCCGTATCTCACTATACCAGTAGCAAACCCTTAACCTCACTGCTAGGAACCTCCACTAAAATTTTCCTTTTAACTCTATCTGGCACCTTGTCTTTAATTTAGGAAAGGTTTGATATGAAGAATGAACAGTCAAGAGGGAGATGGAGAGAGAAAGGAAAAGAGGAAGAGGGAGCAAGATTCAAAAGATTGGTAGCGGTGGTTGGCACTTTGGTGCTGAGAGTCAATCAGATCCATTTCCTAAATTAACAGGAAAAAAAGGAAAAAACAAAACAAAACTAAATAGTCCCTACAGTCTGTCATCTCCTCGGAGCAAGGCTTAACAAAAACAGAGAAGGCTCTCCATACCAAGGGTAAGAATACATGGCAAGATTTTGACATCTGAAGAACAATAATTAATCACTTCAACAGTAAGTATCATCCTCTTTTTACTGAAAGGGGAGCTGACTCAAAGACAACCAAGGGAGTTGCCCAAAACCACAGCACCAGTCATTAGCAGAGCTGCAGTTGGGAGTTTCTGGCTGGCAGCTCTATTTTCAATCCCTGAAATTGGCAGCCAGTGCACAGAGCTGGTACCCTGTGTGCTCACCAGGGGGAGGGTCACCTGCTCCCCACTCCCCAGCTCCAGTCACACCACCAGCACCAAGGAAGGATGAAAGGATGTGTCCAGCCAGGGTGGTGGGCTCAGGGATCAGCACTGATACTCCCATCACCCCACAGTCCTGCTCCAGTGGGCACCCACCCTGAAGGGGCAGCTGCAACCCCCAGGAGCTGCCCTGGCACCCTCCCTGTGCCCATGCTCCCCCTGAAGCCCAGAGAACCTGGGTCAGAAAAATAAACCAGGGAGAAGTCTAAGCCAGTGGTTCTGGCCAGGCTTAGTACCCTGCCCTGGCTCACTGGGTGGGGTGAAAGACAGGCAACAAGCACCCCAGAGACTGCACACCTCAACTGCTCCTCATCTTTGTGCCTGACACACTCCCAGGGGAACTTCAGGTCAGCTCACTTCTCAAGAAGAAGCTGAAATGGCTCTTTCCATCTCATCCCTATAGCTTTAATGTGCATTTTACAGTACTGATTTCAGTTTCTCTTAATTGCTCAGTCAAGAGTGCAATGTTACTTGTATCTTACACAGCCAGCCAGCTCACTAGAAGGATATTCCAAAGCCAAAGGTAGACCTTTTTGTAAGGGTAGTTGGAAAAGTATTAAATAGGTGAATTTTCATTCTTAATTTTTACAGAAGCAACACAATTCTTGTAACAAGTAGTTTGGGAAACGCAGTCTGACAGAGATGTGGAGGGGGAAGTGAGTATCCTACATTTACACAAAAAGCAGAACCACAGAAATCTGCTTTTTGTAGCATAATTAGTCTTAATTCATATACAAAATTACATCTAGGTCTCTGTTACATTAGCTGGATATACTCCCCTTGTTTCTATATTCTGCCTGATACCTGCCTATACTGAGCTCTCCAGACATTCCTTCCAACTCACTTGATCCTTTGAAGCTGACAGTTATCTACAAATTCAGGCACTGAAGTAATTTATTCTTTTAGAAGTGTTAAGCATTTAAAACTTGCAACATCAGATTGTGCAAATATTCAAATTTTCTGGAAGAAAAAGAAAAGGAAAAAGCATTTACCTTGATGTCTACATTTATGTATGTATTCTCCCCCTACACACTCTTATCTAGAGGCTTTTCCTCATGCATGAGATTTCCCATTTTTCTGCTTGTGCTTTCCAGGTACTTTCCACATATTGTGATATAACAGCTAAATAACACAAGTAAAGAAACTCAAATTACCTGTTACCGTTTTATTCAAATTACCTTTTTTATTGTGAAAGTTTCCCTAAGATGGCTTCTGTAGAGACAAAAGTATTCACTGGCAATGTCAAAGGAAATTATTAAAATTCATCTAGCAGTGATGCAAGAGTTTTGTGCTGACCTGCACTAACACAAGAAGAAACCACAATGTACCAGTTTGGACAGAAGTAATTCCTGGACTTTGCCTCTATTTGGCCTCATCAAAATCAAGCGTTACTCCCCGTAAACAAGACAAACACACCCAAAATGAAAAAATAAACCAAAACCCACACAAACACTTCAACGAGTTACTGTGGTTCTGCATGTGTAAAATCGGGGGTTTCACTGCCAAGACTCGTTAGAAAAGAACAACCAGAAAATGTTTGCAAAACAGATTACTATTATGAAGGGCATTAACAACTATTAATAATAGAATATCCATCAACCTACTGCTTTTTAGATAGTCAGTATTAATTGGCAACCTAACTTGTAACTGTTAAGAGACCTTGCAGACACCATTTGTCAGGTCTAAGCTAACGCTAGGTGAAAATAGGGCTGACAACAGTTACTTCCTTGTCATTTCCTTTCAAAAATGACACAATGCTGTTTCAGTGATCAAAGTAATTTTTATCTCATAAGCGTCCCTCCAAAAATAGATTTTTATAGAATTATTTTACATTTATGATCTGAGCTACCGAGCAGACCTCATGCGAAACTGGACTTGCAATTCACAAGGGCTCTGAGTTGCTCGGAAGGAAGCAAGATAAAGGCACAGGGAAATATGGGGAAAGGAAAAGAAAATATTGGGTGAGAGGTCTGACACCTATCAACATGGCTGCAAGCTTGCCAAGTCTCATAATTTCATCACTAGGCTTCAGGAATATCAAAAGAGCTATTATTCATTTTTTTTATTCTACCCGTCTCGTAATCAGTAGAACAGGTGCCAAAAATCAGCCATTACAAGGAAGTCACCATGGCTAGCATTAAAACAAGAACATTTCTGCACAGACTGGACCATCTATTGTTGCTTTAAATGGGATCTAAACCCCTTTAATTGCAATGGCAGCAAGAAGTATGGGAGTGCTTCAGACTGACTCCTCCAGAAGTAGAAACAGAAGGGAATGGGTCAGGAAATATCCATGAAAACTAAGCAGCCAAGGAAAAACACTGATAGGAGTCACAGTCAAGACCTGAGGGCATGTTTGGGGCAGAATCCAGATGACTGACTGGAAGGATGAAAACCTACATGTAAATGAGGAGAGGGAATGCAGAAAGGGAGGAGGAGGTTAAAAAATGAAATAAAGAAAGAAACACTGATGACATTTTAGTAGTTAGGGATAGTTGAAAGAATGAGTGACACCTGCAGCCTTAAGAAGGAACATGACCAGGACAGATACTTGCAACACAGGAGGACCAGGAGTGGGACAGTAGCATTTCTCCAGCCCAGGCTGCTGGGAAAAGGATAAACAAAGTCCTCTTGGAGAAAGGAGAGCAGGATACAACCATTCCTAGCTCAGAACTGAATTTTTACCTTTTTGGAAGGTATCACACAAAATGAGGACAGAATATTTCCTTTTAGAGGTGAAAGATGACAGCCAGTGGAAAGTGCTACCTTCTTCATCACAGAATCTCATTTTAATGCCAGTCCAGTTGCTGGGATCTACCTTACAATTTGCACATGCTGGCAATAAAGCAGGGGTGAGAGAAGGTGTCATGTCCTCAAGCTGCAGAACTTGCTAGAAACAGAGCCTCCTAAGTGGTTGTTTTACATGACAAGGGGAGAGTGAACTTGCACTGGGAGAGACAGTACAACAGCAATCAGCTGCTATGATACAAGAGCTGCCCAAGATACAGCATGTAGATTTGTCAATCTTTACTCCCCAGAAGAAAGCAGTACATAAAATTTAAAAACGTGATATATGTACACTATGTAATACACATATAATACGTGAGAATAATGTCTTCAGGAAATACCAGCAGCTGAATGACCAAATTGTTGTCTCACCAAATTGTCCCGTCCCAATTGTTGATGCACATCCAAGTCTCCAGCATTGCTTTGACACTGGACAAACAGACTTCTCAGTGAACTGAATCTGAACAAAGCAGCCTGAACATGAGCCCCTCTACCTGTCCCATTCTGGCTGTGCTTCTCTTCAACAAGTGCACACACACACTGGTGGCAGTGCCACAGTGGGCACTGCTCAGCCTCCAGCCACAGCCATGCTGCTGGCACGGTGCAATGGGGCGCTGCAGAGGGGTGCCAGTGCACGTTGGCTGAAATCTGTAAAACATCCTGAAAACAATTTTAATTACCCATTCTTGGAGCACAGGAGGACTGGTTGGAACACGTGCAAGTGAAGCAGCTTGTTTACATAACAAATGAAGTATGCTTGCGAGGTGCTTTGTGTAACAGTGCTGCACACTGCAAGCTCTCTCACCTGGAGAGCTCTGTTTTACCAACCGTACACATACAAGACCACCTTTGTGTAGAGACTAAGCCTTCAGATAAAATATTCATAACATGATCCAATAATAGCATGAAAGAGGATGGTTTCAATGGACAAAATGTCTAACATTTGGAAAAAAAAACAAACCAGGCAGCCACCAACTCTTTTGATTCTTGGATACACCACACAGTGCCAAGAGTCATTCAAAGTTTTCAATTCTTGCTTGGGCAGCCACCCTCCAAAGGCTACCTCTACTTGGAAAATAAAACTTAAATGAAAGGAACAAAAAAACTCCCTGACAAACCAAAAAAACTCAAGAGTGTCTACAAGAGCTAAATGTCTGAATCCAAGGAAAAAGTCATTTAGTCCTGATCGTCATACAATGCCATCATGCATTTAGCTGTTTCCATGACATTTTCCAACCAAGAGCCAAAAAGAACAATAGGGATTTCTGAGGCCTGTAAATGGTACAGAACTCAGGAAGAAGGAGGGGACAAAAATGAAACAAGCAAGTGACAGAGCTGGATAGTTGCAGTGTGGATTGTACACTGAAAGACGGTGACAATCCCTAGGTAATACAACTTCTGTGCTTGGCTACTTGTTGTTTGAATATGGCTCTCCCAATACCTAAGAGTTTTAGAGACGTGCTCCTCTCTAACAGTGGAAGCCTCTGAAGCAGAAACCAAAAGTAAAAACTATCCACCTAAACACAACCTTATAAAAACACTGTTAGAAGATAAATTTTGAAACATCAGAAAACTTGCAGCTTCCTTCATCACATTAGTGACAGCAAGTATTAATTTCAAACTCAAATCTAGAGCATTTCTACTCATATATACTCTGTCCTAATAAAAAACAGTCCAAAATTGAAAATACTGCAACAAGAAAAGCAAGTTTTAAAGTGTAGAAGTTAAAACAGCTCAAAGATCTTTTGAACTTCTAAATATCTGGGCTGGGGATGTGGGGGGAGGCAATATATCAAAACTAAAGAAAAACTTCTCTACATCCTCTGTTAGTT
The DNA here is from genome assembly GCA_013400855.1 of Buphagus erythrorhynchus. NCBI lineage: Eukaryota > Metazoa > Chordata > Aves > Passeriformes > Sturnidae > Buphagus > Buphagus erythrorhynchus. The sequence continues at coordinate 151,383 of VZTT01024006.1, forward strand.
AAAAAAAAAAAAAAAACTCTAAAATAGTATCATGACTATCTTGTTAACCCCTGTGCCTGCAAGGGCATCGCTTTTGGTCTTCTGGCCTTTGCACACCAGTTCACCAGGAGAGAGAACTGGTCAGAAGCTGTACAGAACAGAGGTGGTCTCTGCTCAGAGGCTTAGAGGCAGATTTAACTTAAAAATAATTATCACAATTATTTGCAGGGTTTTTGTCAGGGAAAAAAATAAGTTATCCTCAACCTAAAAAACCAACTAGTGTGACAATTTTGTGTAGGAACATGTTCATCTTACCCTCTCCCTTACCTTATCAGACACATCTCCTCGTCCTATTCAAAATACAGCAAGTAATGAAATTCCATCTGCAACAAAAGGAAGAATCCATTAATACCTCCTGATAACCTTACAACAGAAGTCTAATAAGCAGTTCAAGGAAAAAAAAAAAAAAAAAGTTAAACTTCTCCTGCCATTCCAGTATAATCTACACCCCAGGCAAGTTGTCCTCCCATTTGCAGCAATCTAGGAAGCACGGATAATAAAGATATTAAAGATGTTGTAACATGTACTGTAAGAAATATGCTCTTCCTCCTTTGGCAGGGCTAACAGAGGTGGCCAAAGCATACAGGTTGTCCTGCAGAGTCATAAGTAAGTCTGCAGCATCCTCTCATTAAATTAAATGAGCACCAAATTACATAATGTGAACAGTTGTAAAATGAGACCAATGGTAATGGCTAGAAATAATCCCAGCAGTGTTATACATCGTGGAGACAATTTTCCATCAGACTATCAAACCTGGGTAAGCAGCACTTTTTATCTCCAGGCCAAGAAACTATCAGCATGCAGCCTCTCTTAAAAAACAGTAAAGCATGCAAGAAATGGATGGAACAAAACTCTCATGTTCAAGTTTAAATGATGCCTACCCCCAACAAGTACATTTATTTCCTAACTCCTTTACAGACTAACCTTTCAAAGCAACCAAGGTGTTTTTATAGTATAGGTAAACATGACACAGTCTGGCATACTTGGGATCAGACGAAGGAATACCACACACCTAACCAAAAAATTTGCAACCTTAAAATTGTCAATAAAATTTACAGTCTGGATAGACTCAGCTTGAACAAATACTTTGCCACGGCACATTTAAGAAGAGACGACATGACCTGCAATCCAGCCAGTCCATGAGTCACTAGGGCAGAGGAGAGACCTCCCATCTGGCAACCTGAAAAGCTCTAAGAGTCTGCCTAGAGTGAGAAGTCTCAATCAAGGACCTAAAAAACCAACCAAACCAATCCCTTTACACTCTTTCAGCCCTTCCAGTGTCCTGCCCAGAAAGTCCAGAAGCCTGTTAGTCCAGTGCCAGAATGGAACAGGTCTGAAATGTGCAATAGTGAAATGGCACACAAGAGAATACTATTAAAAAACCAAACAAATCATGCTTAATTTTTCAATCCAGTTATCTGGGGGGAGATACAGTGGGAATTAAAGGATTTGAAGCAAACAGCTTTCATGTTTCCGTATCTCTCCTGTAGTGATGCTACTAAAGGTATCCCAGTGCCTAAAGTAAAAAAAAACAGGTGGACCCTCACTTGGTTTTTTTTCAGCACCAAGCAGCTGCTGCCAAGAGACCCCAGCAGCAACCCAGAGGTGCTCAGTGCCACAGAGAAGTGACATCCTTCACACACTGCACTGCCATTTCCCCACCACCAAAATGGGATGGCAGCATGTGGGTCCCCAGCCAGGGTACAGATTGCCAGCTCTGGGGTGCTTCCTTTTCCCCCTAAGTGTACACTAGTACACACTAAGTGCTAAAAAATAAACCTTTCATCCTGTAAATACCATTTTCTCAGATTCTGCTGAACACCATTAATTTTTTTTTGCATTACCAGAATAATATGACAACACATTTACACCACTATGGAGTTTGTTTTTCTTTTTTAAATTTGTTAGGTTAGTTTTTTGGTTTTTCCTTAGGAAGAAAAGCTCTTTTGTCCACGTTACAGAAAGATTTTAACAAAAGAGAGCCATGGATCAAGAGCCCACTTCAGTATCCCTACCCTCCTATTCCTCTGCCAACCCAGTAAAATTCCTCAGAGCACAACCTCTTCCTGGCTATTTTCAGAGCAACTGTAGCAATCATACAAGAACAATGGGGAAGTTTGTTTTACTCAAAGAGTAAATGTTTTGCAGCTTCCAATGTAAATATTTTAATTAATGGAATTTTTTTTAACTCTCTACTGCCTTACTTGTGTTCACATTCACACAGAGCCATCAGGACAGAAGCAGCACTCAACTGCTGTAATACAGAGAAGAAAATACAACATAGAAAAATTACATGCTGATTTCAGAAAAAGCACCTTCATAACCAAATCAAAATTCAGTGGGCATTTACTGGGGGAGATCTGTTACAAGAATTAAAGAGAAGCAAGTCTGCTCTTGCTCTGTGTCCAGCCAAGGGCCCATATTAGTTCTCACTAAGACTGTGGGCCTATTTTCATAGGCAGCTTGTAGAAAACCACAACCCAATGTATTTCTGACACAACATTATGCCCAATGACCAGGCTATAAGGAAAAAGTGACTTATCTTTTTGTGTCAAACATCAATATGGTGGCTCTTTACCACCCATCACTGGGCATCCACTTCACAGAAATGCTCAAATCTCCTCTTATTAATCCATAAACCAAGTGGTGCAGACTGTCAGCAGTATGGCACTCAGATTCACTCTCCCTAGGGCAGACTGTTTTGGTACTACAGAAAGTGGCTGGACTGAGATGCCAAGCCATCCTGCACATGCCCCTCTGATGGTTTCTGGATCCAGGAGCACCCCAGGTACAGGCAGCTCTTTCTCACTGAACAGTGCCTCTCCCCTTAGAAACCATCTTCCTCCTCTGCCCCCAGATACCAGGATAAAGTTTGGATGCAGTATCAGCAGATGGCTGGCATTCAAGATTTTTTTTAATTTTCTTTTTCAAATGAAGTAGGACACAGATGGTGACGTTCCTGCTTTCCCAAAGCCTGAAACATGAACATAGACCTGTCTGAGCTGGGAAGCTCAAACCCATAGTGCATTTCAGGGGAGCTGCACAAATTACTGCACGGACCAGTTTAGCCTGAAGCAGTCCCACACGTGGCAGTATTTCCCTTTCCCTGCTTTTATCTGAATGGGAGGTTTTGTTCTTCTTGTACTGACCTCACCACACTTGATGTTTGTTAGCAACATCCTTCCAGAAGTTCAAACAAGCTCTGTAGAAATTCCCTGCCACTGTAAGGAATACACATGCTACCCCAGGTAAAATCCTCACTGTACCTTTCAAAAATTTACCACATTTCTACTCTTCCACCACCTCATGTGAGGTGCTGCCTGCCCACTCCTAAGGCTCCCCAGATCCTGCAATTCTCACAAATGCTGTCCACAGCTCCATCACCTCCAGGCCAGTGGCAGTGGCTCTTGGCTCATCACATCCCACGAGGCAGTGGCCAGCACTGGAAATGATGGGAAGAGGCCTCCTGCCCCCTCTCCTGCAGGAACTACTAACTGAAGAAGGAGTAAGACCTCTCAACTCCATTTCATCAAGAACAAACCTTCCAGATTGCTAAATTAGTAAATGCTGACCACTCCCCATTTAGGATGGAAAGCAGCAGGAGTAAGAATACCTGGCTCTTACTTGAGAGAGACCCCCTAATTTGGCAGCAGCAGGAGATGCTGGGGACAACGAGGCCATGATGTTCCTGCACAGGCAGGCTGGTACTGTGCAGAAGGAAGCAGGAGCAAGCAGATACATCACCCCTCATGGTGTGCACCCACCTTGGTACCTGACTCCTAGGTAGGCTAAATGGGTACCAAAGGACAATGGCAGCTGAGAGCTCCCCTTGCAGCAGGGTCACTCAGAAAGATGTGTTTGCAAAACCCTTCCTTGTCCTTCACAATGCCACAAAGTGAAAGTAAAACTCTCATCTTATATTTGAGTGTTATCAACCATTGCAATGTACTGATAATGTAGACGTTTATACAGTATCAACTTCAACTTCCACATCAGAAAAAACTTTCCTTAAAAAACCCAAAAGAATAAACATACCCCTCCCACCACTTATTTTCCCCATATTCTCCATCAGATTTTCTGGCTATATGTGCAACATTAAAACAGAGAGTAAAGATCAAAGAAGTAACTATCTCTGCTTGGAATAGACTTTTCAAAGTGTGTCAAAACATACTTTTCATGGAAGACCTGAGTGAGGAGGCAGACTTTCCATGAAGCCTTCAATGTGCACAGACTCTGGAAAAGGAGATCTCTGAGCAAGCAATCAACCTAAGGCTTATGTCAGTGCTTCCATCTTCCTCTATGACCCCTTCTAGGGAGACACTGCATTTGACTTCCTCATATGCCTATTTAATCAGCAATGTGAAACTTGCACAACCTTACCAGTGTCTCTGCGGTCTTCCCACCAGGGCAATGAGTAGAAACACACCCCAAAGGAGCGGAACATTCATAAGTCTCCCATGCCCACGGGATGGAAAAGCAAGTGGGGAGAGAACAGATGAATGTTAATCTCTCCTCCTTGCCGCCAGCAGCAGTCTGTACTCTCCCACGCAGACAAGAGGGAGGCTGTACAATTTGTTGAGGCCAAACTGTCTGGAAAAATGCAGGGAGAGAAAACTGATGGCAAATTCTCTATCTCTTCTCGTACTGTAGGGAAAGTGAAAGTCAGTCCTAGAGTTGCTGATAGAACATGAGACCACAGGGTCTTTAAGGGGCTGCTTGTATGCAAACCACAGGGCTGGGCTATGCAGGACTCTATCAGTTCAACAAATTTGCTGTCTAAAATATTCTGCTCACACACTGCTTGCACTCTGACTTCTTATGGGAAATACTTCCATTGGCAGATTAAGCTTTTTGTCTGATCATAAGAAGACAAAAAAGACCTGACACCACTCCGTTACAGATGTTAATTGACAAATGTTGGACTTCTCTCTAGCCTGCATGACTCCAAACACCTACTTCCTAACCACGAGCAGGTAGCCAATGAGCACAACTTGGAGCAGTTGCCACCACAGACACTTCTTTAACTGATCTGTGCCTCAAAGGTGCCTGTCAGAACACAGTGCTGTACATGTGCCAAACGAGAGCATGGGGGAGAAGCTCCAAGCAGGAAACAGAAGCTTGTCTTAGATTAGCACAGCTCACTCAAGTGTAGTGCTATGCTCAGATTTGGTTTTGATTTGCAAACCTTGCTGTCATTGGCTAAGAGGATGTCTCAAGTTTTGTTAAAATAGGCAAAAAACAAAAGCCAGAAAGCTGAAACAAACACACAAATGAAATTACCCTGGCAGCAGTACCTTTAAAACCTATGCAAGATGCACGTTCCTGAAACCCCATTTTACAGCTTGCTTTTCCATCTTCAAGCTGAAGGTAGCCTCTTGGATGGGCACCTCCCAGTTCTCCAGCAGAATATATTAAAAAAGCAGAGACAGCAAAAGGAGAGTCTCTCTGCTGTAGCAGTTTGAGACATCATCAGTCACTGCTGATCTTTATTGAGAATCCCTCCTCACCAACTACAAATCCATACTACAAATTTATTGCCTGCTGAGATATCTTAGAAATAAGCCAAGCTCAAGACCAACTCGGCTCCAAGGAAATTTCAAATGGTACTCTGGTGAGCTGGTGGCATGTTTCCAGTTCTCACCAGTAATTCCAGAATTAAGAGTCCTGGAGTCACCATATTGCCTGAAGACAGTAGATCCTACCCTCAACCACACGTGCCAGCATTGCAGACGTGGTTTTGATGACATTAATACTTGTTCAGCAGGAATCACTCCAGAGGAACCACTTGCTTACTCTAGCTCACAATAATCACAGTAGCAGAGACATACTGCAACCAGTATCTTGTTCAAGGGCAAGGGGAAAGTTCTTTGGGTAATCTGGAGAAGGAATCTGAACCTTAAAGGGAAAACTTCAGTGAAGAACGAGGGGGGGAAAAACCCCACTATTTAATGTTAGCATTTATTAATGTTTAGCCTTCAACTATGGATAAACAGAGAAGAATCTCTCTGCCTGTGCACATATTTAAGACTGTTTACACATGAAGTCCAAAAGGATGTCCTCATTTTATAAATAATTTGATCTGATGACTACATCAGAAAAAAGTGCAACTTAAGGCTACATACAGAGGCAAAACACTTGGCTACTAATGTCTAAACAGGGGGGGCAAAGACTAAACATCAGAGTCACTAAAACTCAGCAAATGGTTTATAGTTGAAGCTAAGTGCTTAACATAGTCCACATTCAACACACACCAAACTGCGACTCTCCTTAAACTTCTGAAGCTGTGCTTACCAGTAAGTCATTTAAGTATTCAATATGAGAGTCTCCTAAATGTAAACACTTCCTCTGCTACTTATACCTGGCCACATAAGCCATCCAGCAGTGCCCTACTCCTCCCGTGTGGCAGGCACACCACCTCAGAAAGCACACTCGTGGAGCCACAGGGTCAGCTAACACACAGCATCAGGAGAAGCTGAGACTTCTTTCTCATAGCAATGAGGAGAAAAGGTCCTCAAGAGATTTACTGTCTGAACTCAAAGCCTGTGGTTTTGTTTTCCTTTGTTGCATGCTCCTGTATGTGCACATAGATGGCTGTAGTTGCACGTGTGTGCAGTTTGCTTAAGATCAATCACTCTGCATGTCAGTGCAGTGGGGGAAACAGTGCACACAAGAAACTCTGTATTACCCTATGAAGAAGTAGTGTTTCCAGGTAAAATTTCCTCTTCAGTTGAGTTGAATGCAGAAACTTAGCTTCCAGGTTTTTTTCTCAACCGAGAACTACTATCAGCAGTCTCCAAAGAAGATCAAAGTATTTGCTACCCCAAATTTTTCATAGACTTCCTAAACTGAAAAAATAATGGGAAGTTTTTTAATGTTCTCTTTTTTTCTCCTGCAAGCCATAATGCCTCTTACTTTAAGCTCAAAGCATGCCCTTGTGCAGTCAAGAAGCCTGCATGCAGAAGAAAGGAACAGAGGATTAAAAAAAAGGCAGCACACATGCAATTTTGGTGTAGCTAAATTTTCTGTAACTACTGATACTGTATATATAATATTTGATATTCACTATCAGTAAGGAATATCTGACAATGAAGTACAATTCTGTGCTTTTAAGAAAAACTACATCTCTGACCAAGATGAGCAATGAGGACTGCAAGCATTTAACTTGAAATCAGCAACCACACATGGTAAGAAAGGCCTGCCAGGATGTGATCCTTAATTATGACTTCATCCTGCACAGCTCCCCTGAAAAAGGATCAGCTGAGACATCTTGCCCAAAGCAGCTTCTACAGAGCACAGCCCAACCAAAGAGAAGACAAGGGTGCCAAAAATAACAATAAAAGAAGTTTTCCCCACAAGTAATGCGGTATCCCTTATAATTCAACCCTATAAAACCAGATTTGTCAAGTTCTAAATTAGACTGCAGCAATATTTCATTGCACCATAAATCTTCCTTATACCCTGGTAAAGATGCCTAATAATTTAATATGCCATAATTTTATTTTTTTTAATCTGGAACTCATCATAAATTGCCTGAAATAGGCATCTCTTTTACAGTCCATTTTCCACATACGTACAGATTCCAAAATGTAACTGGTTTGCATTTTTTGCATGGAAAATCGTTTGCAAAATGCATTTACATGGAGACTACCAAAGTTTGTAATTATCTCTCTTGGGTTTCTTAGGTAGGTCAGTGAACATCTACAAAGGCTTCTGTATTATCCATGATATTCATTCAGCATCATTTTTTTCAAAAGCAGTACAACCTCCTTAAAGAATTACAATAACAAGTAAAAATTTCAGAAGAAAGTGGGTTTTCAGAGTCAGAAACTTTCAGAATTTTTTTCTTTACTTTTTATTACAAGTTTCATAGCTTTTTTTTGCTGAAACAGATTACTTCACAAGAATGCTGAATTCCAACTTCCTTTTGGACTTATATTTCAGTGGATAACATGCACCTCACATAATGATTTCTGATAAAAAGAAATAAAAGCAGAAGATATTTAAAGGGGGGGGGTGTGAGATACTGCCAGTACTTGTTATAAAAATTTCTAATTCCCATTCCCTCCCAACTAATCAGGTCTGTAATAAAAGAAACACTATTTCAAAGCAGTTGCCATGTCTGTAAATGCCAGCACTGTAAAAAGTTAAGAATATGATCACATCAAGCACTACGAAAAATACACATTTTTCCTCATGAAATAGATATGATGAAAACAGCTCTAGAACTTTAAGACTGCTCAGTGTTTGAAAAAACACTGATGTCATTATTTTCCTGCAGCTTCTGAGAAGTTTACATCCTTGCTTCCTGCTGCCTCGTTTCACTTTTCTTAACCCAAGAAACACAGGACAGGCACCACAGCACTGCAGTGCTGGGATCACTGAAGAAGTCAGGACAAGTCCATTTTACATCTCACCAAGCCTCCCTTAACAGCAATTCAATAAAAGTTGAACTTCCAGAAGCTAAAATAAAAGGTGAACTGTCCTTTTATTTGCTATGCCTCTATGAGTACACAGTCTATCTTTTCTTTCCTTTACCCTGTTCAGTCAAGGGTCACAAGCAGTGTAAGGAGAAGCTAATTTGTGGTCCTGATCCTGCAAAACTCCGTGAGGAAAAGGTCCCAGAAAGCAACTAAGTGAGTATGCAGCAAGTAAGACGTGTTTCACTACTCTGCTTATCACATGATTGCACTGCCTGGCGTGGAGTCTTGGTGCAGGGTGAAGTCAAGATAGTGAGTGTCACAACCATTTCACAGCTTGCTGTCAGATCATAGAGACAATTTTAAAGACAGAAGAAATACAGAAAAAAAGAGAGTTTTTTTATTTTAACTTCAAATGTTTTACACTGGGGCAAGGCATTAACAAAAAAGTTATTTTAGGTAACTGACTGACTCATTTTTTGCTAAAATTACAATTTATCAACCAATTACTAAAGAGCAAGGCAATCTAAAAGAGTTCCCTGCAAAAAAACTGAGTTCATACTATCCAAGGAACTTCCTAACCTTGATTTTTAGGCTAACATACAGACAACCCTGTTATTTCTCTCTTGATTTCCACACTGACACAGCGAGAACTTTACTTTCCCCTTTAGTTCATTTACCAAACTGCTAAGTTTGCTGCACTGCACATTTCCCTTAGAGGTGCTTGGAATGGGGTGGCCCCTGGAGAGTGAAGGCTTTCTGTCTGGTGGGCTTCTCAGAGGCTGGGACAGGGGGGAGGTTGCATTTTGCTTTTTCAAACTCTGGGACTAAGACTGGTGATGGGAAACTGCTTAGTTAACCATTTCTCCCAGCATTCCCAGGAAACCGTCTGTCTGAAAAAGGTATTTTTAATTAAAAACTAAACAAAAAAGGCCCTAATTAACCAGTTTGTCTAAGATTAATGCCCAGCTAGTTTTGCCACAGTTTTTAAGAACTGGGTTGGCTCTTCCAGCCAAGGAGGAAGTGAGGCCCGACCCTGAGAGCTTTTGGGTTGATACTGATCTGCAAAAACTCCATGAAGCCCAGCAAAATTATTCTACATTTATTTATAGCTCCACCAATAAATGCAAAATCTGGTAAAAATGGTTTTCAGATATTGAAACTGTACAAGCCATAAAAATTTCCTTCTAGACAATTACTGACATTTGAATTGCTTAAATAAAGAAAGGAGCCATCTCAATATCGGTTTTTCTAAATTTGCTTCCCCAGGCATCTCAGTTAATTCAGTGCATCTACATTTAAAGCTTACTTCTTTTATTCTACTCTGTGCTTTGTATTTTACAACATCTGTAGTTGTTTATATACATGAAATGCATATTAGAATTTGTTTATTTTTAAACAAGTGGTCATATAAGTAATTCAAATATCTGACCTTGCATTACCAGCTCACCAATACTTCAAGCAAGGATTTTTATTCACTTAGCACTCATCTTTAAAACACACACACACATATCCCAAAGGAAAAACACACAAGAAAATACAAAATCTTCTCCTTAAGAGTAGTATGTACTTACTAAGAGAAGTTATTTCCCTAAACTAGAACATTTTTATAGCTGGGAAAACAATGCATAAAGAATTTACTAGATTCACATGCTTGTGCATCTATTAGTTAAAATATTTCCTAAGGAAGTTTAACTAACAGTTATGTTTAACATGCATGGTCATTAAACACTGCTGTCCACAAAATATTACAAACAGAAGTATTTGTATAAACAACTGAAGAAAGATAACCTGTTTATCACACAGGTTGATTATCTCACAAATCATATTCAGCTTTTATGGCATTACAAGCGACAGTATAAATCTTTAGCAATCATAGCTTTGATTAGTCTTTGTACCTGACAGACTTTGCATCTACTACTTCCAATACACTTAGTCTTGATTTTGAAATCAAGGTGCACCAATTAAATTATTCAAATCCTCGACACCCACTAATCCCCTTCCTGTCTTCCAATGACCAGAAATACCCAAAACCCAACTGATCCCCAGCATCTGTTCCCAGAAGTATGCTTTCTAGGTTTTCAAATACAACAAACGCTGGAACTTGGCACAACTTTGATAACTGCATTTTCAAATTAAAAGCCAGGAAATTAGTCATGGTAGGGCAGCATCTCTAGGGGACAGTTTGGGTGGCCAGCAGCAAGATGTGTGAGGAAGGCTGTGCGAGAGGGCAAGATTGGTATCTACCACTTCATCCCTGCTGCCACCAGCTCAGAAAAGCTGAGAGAATCCTCCCTCACTTGCTGTGGGCTCAACCCCAAGCACAGGGGAGGACCAGTGCAGGTATTCCCACACCATCCTGAGAAAGGGTGAGACCAACAGATGTGGTGGGGAAAACTTGAAGCCAAAGACACAGGGTTTTGCCAGTTTGGTTAAATAGTGACTTAAGTGTCTCAAGAGAGCTGCTCTTACGACAATCAGACCTCAAACATATAAAGGATCACACTTGCAGGAGGACAATCCTTTCCACTCACCAGTAGCTACACGACAGCTGTTTGACTCAGCAAGGTCATCACAATATCCCAAAACACACCACCTCCTCACTATGGCAAACCCCCACCCCAGTGGGGAAAGTAGGGCATTGCCATGCCCAAACTGCTCTAATAGGAGAATCTTGCTGGGCAGACTGGGGGCTTTCTTTAGGAGCTGGCTGATGCCCCAAGCCCAGCACAAAGACTATCACCCAGATGCTAGTGTATGACCAGACTCACCCCAAAAGCAGCTGGCTAAAAGCAGTGCTCTTCCCAAGGAAATTTTAGAAGCAGAAGCAATCCAATCCAGCAGATTTAACCTGTTACACGAGGTGTGTGCCAGCTGCTCACAGCCAGATCAGTGTGCACCTTGCTGGCCTGTTCTCCTCAAGGACAGCTCCAAGAACCACCAACACTGCAGCAAGATTCTTTCCCTACCATCTGCAAAAGGTGAATGTTGCAAGCAAGGAGACAAACATCCTGCTAGACTGAGGACATGTCCACCACTGGGAGGAAGGGGGAGAAATGGGAACTAGAGACCTGAACTGCAGGATGTTCAAAGCTTGATGACCAGTGATAGGGACATGGTCAGGGAGCCAGAGCCACAACAGCTCTGTGAGCATGGCACAGTGAGAGGACATCACTTCAAGGACATCATACTTCCTAAATGATCTCAGGCAGCCTCCACACTGCTGCAGCACCGTGACCTCACAAATGCCTCCCAAAGGCTGCAGCTTTGGGCTGTGTTGCCTTCTCTCACCTGCCCCTTCCCACACTCCCCTCCTTACATCAGTGTTTGGCACAGGTCTGGGCACAGCAGCACTGCCCAGCACCAAGAAGGGAGGCAGCCAACATGCCTGAGCAAGCCCAGGGGGAGGAAGAGGAAGGAGGAGGAGCCCCCCCAGCAGAGGAGCAGAGTTGGGATGCCAACCTTAGCTGGCAGCAAACGCAATTTGGCAAAACCTAACTAACCCACCTGCAATCCCAGTTTCAGTGAGCTGCTGACTTCACACTTCATAGGAAACTCAATTTTCCTGAATGATGCTCTTCTGCTTTATCCTCATTAACATCATTTGCTTATTTTTTGCAAAAGCAGAGATGCTAACTATCACTTCTGCTCAAGGCTGTATAACACAACTAGTGGCTTTCCTTTTCCACACTCAGAAGCACCTTACAGAAAAGATTTTAGCTGTCAGTGCTTAGAAAAGTAAGCTTTAGTGGCTTCCCTTTAGCATCTCCACTACACAGAAAGTCATAGGTTAGAGCTTTTTCTGAAACTTCAGATGTTAATTACAGTGAAAGGGTAGTGTTAATAGCTTTGCTGTTTTTAAGCTTGCTGGGATCATTACTTTACTCCACATAGCAAAGAAAGAGGAAAATGTTCACAACTGACAGCAAGAAGTAAGCTAGAACTAGGCTGTGGTCAGTAACTAAAGGAGAAATTGATGAACAATGTAAGAACGATGAATTGGGTTATTGTGTTGTATGTATGGACATGACTGCGTGACAGGGTGCATATTTTTACCACACACAAATGTTTGGCAAGTTGGAGTTTCTCATTTGCCTTCTGCCACGTTCATTTACGTAGCCTGCTCCCACGGCTCCTACCAAGAGCCATGCTCTCCAACAGCCTGCACTGTCTCCTGGAGAAGGAGAAGCCTACTTTTAGCCCAAGTAAGAGTTCACCATTTTTTTCTGGGTATTTTTGTAAGTAAATAAAGGGCATTTCCACTAGAAACAATTTTATCCTAAGACAGAAGATGGTACAACACAAAACTGTACAGTGCCATTTGCATTTTAACCTCAACAGTTTCAAGATCAATCTTCTTCGGCTATTAAAAAAAAATTCAAAAACATGTTGAGTGAAGGCAAAGCTTACACTTCAGATACACTGCTTCTGATATTTGAGAAGTTCATCACAGACACTATCCCATAAACTTTCCAGCATCATATTTATGAGCACACGGACACATTTATTTCTCTGAACAGAAAAAATAGAGTAAATGACCATCACATCACTGGTGAAAACTGCTATGTCATAAAACAGCCCAAAGCTGCAGGAATTTATAATTCCTGTAAGGAAGTAGTATGTGCCAAGCCAGGCAATCCTGATGAATTACATTAGAAGCCTATAGACTTCTCAGAAATAATTAATTTGCTCAGAGTTGCATCTGCACAAAGACATACATACATTCACATTTCTGAAGAAAAATAAATTCTGACTTCTTACATTCATGTATTTCCCCTTGAGGATAAACCTGTAAGATTATTAACTATAATAAAGCACTAAAATGGATGCTAAAATGGTGTTTGAGGGCAACATCAGACACTCCAAAAGCATATATAAGCTAAATTCTAGTGCACTATACAAAGGCAAGTTTCAGCTAGAAAGCTTTACTGTGATTTGTGGTACTTTAAAAGCACTCTTGTAACAATTTTAATAGTTTAAAATCTTGGAGTTTAGTCCCAAAGAGATGTAGCTAGTGCTAAACTGCCATTTTAATGGAATTTTTGAACCCTCTCTCTATGCTCTACTTTATAAATAAACCTCTAGACTTTTTATTGATTTCTTTTAACATGATAGATTAAGCCTCTCTGGGAGAGAGGGCCAAGGAACAGCACACGAAAAATTACAGGTTCACAGTTTGTGAAGGGGACAACAATAACAAAACCCCCAAGCGAAAACAATTACAACACAATGCACATATGCCTGTGTTCACTGTGTTCAGATCTGCCTTGTGCATGTGTGTATATGTGTGTATATGTATGTATGTGCCAAGACTTCCTCATTAAATTTAATGTGAGAAACAAGTAAAACAATGTCACCTACAGCTGTATGATGTGCTGTACATCCTTTCAGTTACGAAGCCTAAACTTGACTTCAGTGTCTGACTTGAGCTGCTCATGCTCTGAAGTGGTGTAGGAAATGCCATCACAATTCTTTCAAGGTTGTGTAGTAGACCGAGGTCAACATTCTGCATATGCAGCAGGAAAAACATCCAAGAAAGTTTTTCATGGTATATAGAGCAAGAATTAGGGTAAATTAATACAGTTAGTTGGCTTTAGAGGGTCCTGTGCCAGACAGCTCACCAGGACTGTCCCGCTGACCCAAATTCTGCAACCAGCGCAGCCCATGTCAGCACTGCCAAGTGCACTTGTGGTCAAGCTGTGAGATCACTCCTCCTACAATCCAGCTCAGAAACATACTACAGAAACACACCATAGCAGAATAAAAACTCACTACCCCTGTGCATGGATGCCCACCCACAGGAAGGAGAAACTGTTAGTTTTCTGACACAGAGACAGACCTACTTTAAGTCGTGTGATCCAATTCTCAGTTGCCAACATTATGCAAGGGATAAGCAGAATAGCTCATACCACAGGTTTCTATCTTACATAGGAAGAACACGAAGGACAACCAAACAAAAAGGAAACAGAAAACTGGCAGCAAACTAAACTACGTAAGTACAGTCAAAAATATTTAGCAGCCTTTTGTCTTTATCCTGTTTGGTTTATCTCTCTTTACTGCAATGTATTTTCAAAAAATCTCAATCTTTTCACTATATATGTGACTAGATTAAAAAGATTCCTTGAACACATGACTGTGCAATATGATTTAAATTCTTTGCAAGATCTCACAAACTCCTGTGTGCTTAATTTTAGAAACAAGGACAACAAAAAAAAATCAAAAACCCAACAACGTCTGCCATTTCCATATGTGCTCTATATTTTACTAGTTCTTTACCAGAAATGAAGAAAAAAAACCCCAAACCAACAACCCCCCCACAAAAGAGTGTCAGGGGCATTATGTCTTTCCTGACACTTTGAAATACAAGATACTTCTGACTTGCTGGTCACCTAGACATCTGTTACACCCAGCCCTAAGTTTCCCCCTACTGAAACACAGGAGTAATTCAGAGAGCTATTTGTGGAGAAGTGAAGATGATGTGACAACAGTATCATGGATACTAGGGCATTCTGGTCATGCAATGCCCCTAAATGATTTTCAGTGGACACAGCTGCATCATTCCAAGTCCAGAGCAACTAAAGTCTCCCCAGATCCTCCTCTAGGTGGTTGTTTCTCAGACAGTGGAAGGAGATGCAACATCAGCAATTACTATCACAGTGATGATCCATAGGGACCCAGTGCACAGACATGCAATGTAACAGCAACTACTTATGCAACCTGAACAGCTCGGGATGCTTGACAAACACAGGGGAAAAGGCAGGTTCGAAGGGTGGGAGTCTGCCAGACTAGAGATTTCATGTCACATCTCCAACCAGCCCTGCACCACTCAAGTCACCAAGCAGGGATGCAACACACATCCAATTCTGTTTCTGGGGGCTGGTACACACATCAGAAGGGACTTTGTGTTTTCCCTTATTTAGCCAAACCATATATAATGATCCAAAACCAGACCTCCTGACTACTTCTTGAAGGTCACATCTCTACAAGTGGATGGTGGAGCTGAAAGACCAGCACTCCTACCAACCATGCTCTTTGCTCTGCGAGGAACACGACCTTCAGAGGCCAATGCTTTCAACCTGGCC
Source organism: Buphagus erythrorhynchus (assembly GCA_013400855.1). Classification (NCBI taxonomy): domain Eukaryota; kingdom Metazoa; phylum Chordata; class Aves; order Passeriformes; family Sturnidae; genus Buphagus; species Buphagus erythrorhynchus. The sequence goes on from VZTT01024006.1 coordinate 166,921, forward strand.
TTGTTGCTGGTGCTTAACTCACACAATTCTTTAATCCCATTAAGCATCTGATTTTTAAATATCGCTCCGCCTTGGCTCGCAGGCACCTGCTACTGACAATTATCAGAGAACATATGTAAGAAAAAAAATAGCATATGGCTATACAAATAACTGCAGCAATGAAGTGCTCCTCACAAGCTCTAAAAGAGACAAGCAATTGCACCAGCTCCACGGTGTGTGCAAGCACTGACCACTCACACATGCAGGGTTACACCAACACGTGCCCTCCCAGCACATCCCTCAGCCCTTCCCCCCTGCATCCCCTTGCTCTTGACTAGGGCAGAAGAAGAAGTGTAAAAAAATACAAAGCGTGTGAATGGATATCAGTAACTTTCGCATGCCATGAGCCCAATCCAAGGCTGCTCCCGCAAGTCTTCCTGCTGGAGGCCTCCTTGCCTTTGGGCAGAGGGCACTGACTGAGACACAACAAGGAGGGAAATCTCTCCACATCCATTGAATTGTAAGATGAGCTTGTTTTGCTGTGTTTTTTGGTTTTTTTTTAAAGCTATTGGGATGAGTCCCATCTCCACTGCCTCAGCCCTCCCAAAATAGTAAAGATAAATTACAATGCTCTACATATAGGACATTATGGCTGGAAATTTAGCAGGAGAGTTAGAACAATGGTTGTCTTTTTGCTTTGTTTCTGTGCACACTGGTACCACCACCAGCTCGCTACCAAGTCTGCTGCACTCTAATGCACAAATTCAACATCACATTTCTCCCTTTTCTTAATGTATTTATTCTTCCTCTGGAAAGTGACTTACTTTAAAAATTGCTTTATGATTAAAAAACACAGCAATCAACTTTTCAAAATGTCAACTTTAATTTGATTTCTCTTTCCCTCCTTCCAGGTCCTCAGGCTCTCACAAGAAACGCCCATGCCTCCATTTCACACTTTGCCACAGCTGTAGCCCTACATCAGCTCCAGAAGGGCAGCTTCAAATTTCTGGATTTCTGGAGGGATGAGGAGCTCTCTACTCCCTGACAAGGAGCTCAGCTTTGCACATGGGACATTCAGCCACAACGTAAGAGCTTTAGTTCAAAACCTACTCAGTCTCACAAGGGCAGGTTTTGACCTGCAGGGCTATGGGGACATACCTACCCAACAATGTGTCACAGCAAACTCCTGACCTGGTCACCAGAAGTGCCGAAAGGCACAGTGCAGTCCTCTGGTTGCTCCCACTGCAGCAGGGATCCTGGGAACAATGCAGCATTAGGGAGCCACCCAGCCTGGCTGCAAACACAGCAAGGAAATGAGCTACGCTCCCACCAGTCTCAAAAGGCTTTACATCAGATCTTCATTTCTCCTCATCACACAAAATTCAGAGCATTTATGATGAAGTTACCGATGTGCTAGAGTCAAGAAAGGAAGGCTTGCAGCACAGAGCTAATTCTCAGTTAATAACCCAAAAGGGAGGAGAAAAAAACTCTGAATTTAGCATGGCTGATGTAAGCTGTGATGTCATTTCCACACATAGGCTAGTGAAAAAAAAAATCTGAAAAAAAATCTTTTTTTTTTTTTTTTTTTTTTTTTTTTAACATCCAATAAAAAAAGCAAGATAAATTGTCTGGCTTCCTTTTC
>VZTT01024007.1:14029-31808 GCA_013400855.1 Buphagus erythrorhynchus
GAAGTGGTATGTGTGGGGTGTGAGTGGCTGCATGGCACTTAGCTGCTGTTTGAGGTTAAACCACAATATATAATAAATAGTTGCTAGGCTGGATAGATAAATAGTGAAATGCTTTAATCTAGCAATGTATTTTCACTGAACAGAATGGACAAATTTCTTCATGAGAAAAATGCCACTGAAATTAGAGAAAGCTCCCTAAAGGAGTGGTTCAGGTGATACTGAAACCCCAGGCAACTCTCCAGTGGCAGAGGAATTGGATAATTTCAATTCTGTGGAAAATTGTTCAATTCTGTATAAAATCTGTCCCCTGTTATTACCAAATCTGTCCACAGACTACATGAAGCTTTAGACTGTCTTCTATCAGAAGCGTGTCAAATTAAGCCATCCCAAGCTTTGTGCTAGTTTGACTTCGTTCAAAAGGAGGATCTGTATGTAATAAAAAACACAAACATGGAAGGAGTATGTGGTAGAAGCAGAATGCCTTGATTTGCAAAGCTTATGCTGGCCCAAAATGCCCAATCATAAAACTGCATGGGAAAAAAACAATAAAGGGAAACACTCCTGAAATACCCTCTAGAAGGAACAGCAGAGCCAGAAAAGCTGCTGGGATTACATTGGGGCTTTCGCAGGGAATGAAGATTGACAAGATTTTAATCCTCAGGAGGAGGTCTTGTCTCATTCTAATTTTCCTGTCTAAAATGGCCAGAAACTGAGGGAAATCAGCAAGGAAACATCAGTGGTTCCAATTCCATCTTAGTCAAATCAGGTGTGGTGTGTATCAGAAGCAAAAGTATTTCACTAGAAATTCAGGATCTGTTCTGGGACAAACTAAGCAGAATAGGTTTCTCCTCAGCACCATGCAGGAACCACATCTGCCTCCTGCAATAATCAAAGTAAATTCCCACTAATGCCAGTGGCACATGAATGTCCTTACACCAGGGCTGGTATCTATTTCCTGCTACACCTCAGCAGTCTGTAATTTGCATTCATTTTGCCCACCTACTGCATGACAAATTGGTGCAAGTGGCACTGCATTTCCACCTGCATATTCACTTTTAGGCTGCCATATACCACACCAGCTGCTCTGTACCTCACCCTGCCAGGGCACAAGATCTTCACAAGGAAGCTGTAGACAGGATACTGCACCTGCTTCCCAGAGTGCAGGACACAGCAAAACAGCGGGACAAGACCAGCAAGGCTGTCTACTCCACCCAGTTTTCCTCAGCAGGTTTGCTTCCTGAAGGATTTTACAGGGCACACGTTCCAACTTAGCTTGAAATGCTTTGAAAAAAGGCATCTTGGAACTGGATAAAGCGAATAGTGAAACTCCACTCTTACAAGGGACTAAGGCAGAGGAAGATGAGCTCAAACGGCAAAGCTTCCAGCTCCACACTCAGATCCACATCCCTGCCCAGCAAAGAACACTGGACATCTAACAGGCAACACAGGGGCTTTGATTAAGACTAGGCAGTTTCCATCCCTTCCCAAACATGTAGATATTTAACTATCCAACACAGATTTCCCCTAATATACTTTAGATTTTATAATAATTTAAACTACCATTTAAACAATTAAATTGTTTCCTAAGTAGGAAGCAACCAAGCTGCACTCAGAGGTTATCTACCCTCTAGCACATTCATTAAAATTATTTACACCACTGTTGATATCGCAAGGACATGGCAAGTAGATTTACATCTAACTAGAAAAAGAAGGCTTATCAATTCTGTTAGGTAGAGAACTCTCTTTAAGTTTTCCCTGTTTATGTAACAAACACAAACTGGAAATCACAAGTGATGTGGATTTCTTCTTTACCTGACACTTAGAGTAGCATATCTTTTAAGTTATAGATATTAAACAGGGCAGAAAATCTTTGGGTATTGAGCAGAGTACTACTAAGCAGCACAGAACACAAAGATGAACTTCATCCTCTCCTGGCAAAGTCAGGACTATTGACTAAAATGATATCGTTTCCACAAAATGAGAACGACACTTCAGTGGGCAGGAAGAATAAGTTTTGTCCATCCACAAAAAATGTTTCTATTTCAGCATGCCCTGAAATTATTTTAAAAACCCAGTTTTTAAAAATACTGAGGATGGAAAAAGTAAGTAGTGTCTTGCAATCATCCACAGCCATTTGCCTAAAGCAACACAGAAAGAAGATTAATGTTGTAATCTTTAACAATCACACACAAAAAATTCAACCATCCAGCCAAATAATTAGGATACAAAAAAAAAATTCAATGTCTTTTGAATTTTGTTCCTGATGTCATAGTTTTAAGCTTCGTCAACTGCTGACACAGCAACAAAAAACAAACTCATGGGAGACTGAGCATCCCCCTATAGCCACATGAATCCAGAATCCAGTGAGTTAAACAGATTTTACAAATTCCAAGAGGTTTCCTGTACATCTAGAACCCAATTTCTGTTCTGACCCAAGAGATAATAGTAGAGTGTTGCAGCTGGAAGACTTGTTTTTGTAAAACTACTCTGAACTTTCCAGTGATGTCTGAAATAATGTTATGGTAAAACAAAATTAAGGATATCCAGCGTCTCTGACTGCATGAAATACTTTATGATGCAAGCCACCTACTCATTACTCCCTAGAAATCATGGCTTCTTTGTTAAAATGCAAGGGTTAAAACCAGAATGATGAACACTTATAGCATTCCCCTTATGTAGTCGTGATGACACCACTTAGTTAACCAGGATTTTTTGCAGGATTTGGGGGAAATAATATTGCAACTACAGCTGACCAAACCCAATGTTTTTCAAAAATCACATTACTAGCACTTGATTATGACACAAAAGAGCTTCTTGGTTTCTGCACTGCTGCAATAAATGCCTGCTGCAGGCAGAATAAGATGACCAGAAGGAAGAAAAGTGTCGACCTGACATCTTTCTAAACAAACAGCAAATCATTGTGCTCCTGGCTGTGCTAGAGAAGGATTTTCTTCTGCATTTCTCACTTCAGCCATGTTACTCTTTTCATCCAGACCACAACCTCCAAAACCACCCTTTCATCCTGCAATTTCCTGTTCAGCTTCCCCTCTCTTTATCATCCCTTTTAAGGCTGCACATTTCAAATAGATCCACGATGTACCCCAGTCTAAAAGGATGAAAGAGGCATAGATAGAGCATTGAGCACCAAAGGTAGGAGAAAAAAACAGATTTCTCCTCTGGATCTATGTCCTTGAAGCCCTAAAGCTTTCCCATAGACAGTACCCTTTACCACCATCACACATCCAAATTAAACTTGCCAGGTTAAAACATGCCACCTACTTTTGAAGATCCCATGGTAGGTCCCGGTAGGACTGGTAGCCTTTCTGTCCGCCAATGAAGGCTTGACTTAAGTCTGGACTGTGCAGAGAATGGTGCTGGAAAATGCAGGAGTCGCATTGACTGGTGTGACGGGAAGAGAAAGCTGTTGAATGAAGATCCTTCATTGAGGCACGGCTGGCGCAACACCCAGCACCCTGTGGGTTATTGCAAAATGAGGGAACGAACTTCAGAATAAAAACAAACAGAGGTAAACATGGAGTTGATAAGGAGACTGTAACTTTCCGATCAGCTCCGCATCAAAGAGCTCCCCAGGCAGAGATGGAGTGAGCAGATAAACTGGCCCAAGCAAGAAGACTTGTTCTTCACTACAGCGAAACAGGAAGTGCGTGAGATTTCCCTTTTCCAGCACTCCCTTTCTGTCCAGCTTTTATCCCTATGGCAGGCCTTGTCCTGAGTGGCTGCACCTTCTACCACATGCTCTCTGTAAAACTCACAGCCGAGAGGCCCCACACTGTCCGCAACATTAAGTCACTTGTCTTCTGAGAGAGCCAACACAAAAACAAATATGGACATAAATGGCTTGGTCAGCCAAGCCTAATCTACCTCGGTGCTCACTCATCCACAGCTGTCCTGGACTCCCTTGGCATCAGGGACAAGACAACTATAAGTATCTAGCCTCCTAATTACATGTTAGTCATTTAATGGTTGGCATAACCCCGCCTGTGGAAAATGCTTACTCTGTGAAAAGGGCCACCAATCTCCTTGGAATTCCCTTCTCCCAGCACAAATGTGATTCTTCAGAGCCATTCTGAAAATGGGAAAAATGGAGATTCACCAGTGAGAAAATGTGCATTTACATCGAAAATCAAAAATCACAAACCAAAAAGTAAAATTACAAGAAAGCAAATCTGTTTTCTGCTGTATGATGAACTTGCATTTGTTCCAAAAAGCTTGAAGCATTTGGTTTTCCCATGAAGTCTCAAGATTTCAGTCATTTTTGTTGGAAAATTCACTATCTTCCAGAAACAGCCTCAGCATAAAGGGAGGGGAGGAAAAAAAAGACAAAAGGAAAATTTGAGGAAAATTTTACCTACACATACCAAGTCATTTTCCATCTTTCCCCAAAGTTATCCATTCACAGATATTTCAATGCAATTGTGTGAGTGTCTGGGCAGACCATTTTGAGGACAGTGTGGAAAGCTGATCACTGCTGAACAGCATCTGCTGTTTTCTTTAACACTGATTTCTTCATTTGCTTTGATCAAATCAATTGGGTTCTTTGGCTTCTCTGAGCTCCCTGTGGAAAGGGCATTGACACAGTTGCCTGCCTTACCAGAGGCTTTACTGACTGAGTACACAGGTACCTTTTAAGTACTAATATCCTCCCTGGGCTGTACCTTCCATTCCCCACCACCCACCCTGTTATTTTCTTTTTCAAAATTAGTAAAACTCAAAAAAGATTGTGCACAAAGGATTCCCTGCTCCACCCAGAAACACACACATCCCCACAGGAACTCAAGCACTTGATGGAGTGATGGAGATTCATTACAAACCAGCTCAATGCAGGAGGCAGGAAAATACCTTAGAATTCCTTGTTGGGGTTTTATTCCTCTTTTTTTTTTCCTGGTTTTCTGTTTGTTGGTTTTGTTTTTGTTTTCTTTTTTATGCTGGGAAAAAGTGGCCCTTGAAGTGCTTACCCTGTGAGATGCGGAGAATTCTCCCTGATGTGTGCAGAAGTTCAGTGGCAAACTCTGGCCACCTACATCAGGTAAAAAACGTATTACAGGAGAAGTAGGTTTTAGCAAATAGCTAGATATTGAGACATCATTTACCTGAAATCTTGAGCCCTGAAACAAGAATGAAAAACATTCATTAGAATTGCAAATGTTCTCAGGAGGAAGTGCCAAAGAAAAGGAATTGGACAACAGATGAATGAACTTCTGGTAACTATCAGATCACATTAGGGACAGACTATTTCTATTGTTACTCCAGAGTAACAATAATGATAATAACATCATTATAACAATTCATTATTTGTTATCTGTTCATTATAGCAATAATTAATAACAAAGATATTCCTAAAAAATTATTTCAGTTTCTTACAACCAATAATATTTGGCAACCTGCCTAATAAAATTTTAAGTTGGTTGCCTTTGTTTGCAAATTAATTAAACATGAAAATGAACTGTCCTGCAAAACAGTGTGAAATAAGGAAATGCACTTGCTTCTTTCAGATGATGCAAAATCAATTTACACATACCTGTGCCCCAGAAACAATGGTACACACAGACCAAGAAAAGACAATAATTAACAAATAATTTTCTTCACAATAAATTATCAAGTTTCAAATTGCTTGGTATTAGGGTGTCATTCAGTAGGCTGGGCAATTAGTAACCTTTTTTGGTTAATACTAGGGAAGCAGTATGGAAACTAGCTATCAAAGCGTGGGGTGGAAATCCAAGAATGTGGGTGCACAGGATTTTGTGAATGAAAGTGTAAAAAGGTGTAATGACCATTCTCTCCGTTTAACCCTGCAAAGTCAGCCCAGCCGGTCAGACAGACTGCTTGCCTAAGAATTGTAATAACAGACTACTGGGGTTTGTGTTTGCATACTTGCACAGGGTCACGGGCTCTAGAGACAAAGAACGTCTTTAGAGAAGACCACTGGCCAGTCCTGTAGTAATAACGTCTTTGGAATTCACAAGCAAAGATGTTTTGCTTAACTGTCTACCAGTTACATAAGCCAGGCCATGAATTTCAGGCCAAAGACAGCAATCAATCATTACTTTTAAACTGAGAAGTGAGTGGTCCCGTCAGTGATGTTTAACAGAACCGACAGAAACTCTGTTAAACTGCCTGAATGTTAACCAGTCTGAATTAATTAGAGCTGCTCTGAGCAGAGGGTTTGACAAGATGACCTCTGTACATCCTTTACAATCTAAATTATTCTGTGATTCTCTGTGAGCATCTGACAAGATCAAGGAAGGAAAGGGGAAATCCTTCCCTTTGACAAGTCCACTCCTTTTTCCATCAGCACACCAGGACAGCTCAATTATGGCTTCAGGCCTCTCCCTCCTGAAAAACACAAAAACATCTTGCATTTGGCCTTCATAAATCAGCAGAAGCTCTAGATGAGCTGCATTTCATTATACTTTTTAATTTCAGCTATGGACATGCTACACAACTTTACTCTTTTGATCAAAAAAGGTCACCAGTTTATTATCCCATGCTTTCCTATGCTACATGAAATGCCAGCCATGGCTTTTAATAACTGATGGCAGTTAATAACTGATAAGTAGAAAAACAAAAGCAGAAAATCCATTAAAAATAGAATTATTCTCCAGAAATATGAAGGCTGGAGAGAGGCCAGGGCCTTTATCTTGAGCCTTGAAAAGTCACTTAGGGCAAGATTTTATTATATGCCCATGCGGCTTTGAGATACTGAATGCGTGGAGACTCTGGGATGCTACAGCAATGACCTCAAGCTCTGAAGTGCGCTAGATCCTGCCCTGGCTGATTTCCAGACAGCCGCTCTTTCCAGGCCTTTGTAACAGAAAGTGCTACATCTGTCTGAGTTGCAGCCAGGGAGGCCAGCCCAGAATACCAGCAACGCCCTTCAAGAATAGAAGTCCCTCAGTGCCAGAGTCATTAAAACAGAATTCATAGCCCGTCAGCCTGTTTGAGGCAAAAAGGTGGCACACATGTGCCTGTCCTCTGCAGCTGCTCAGACAGAGCTGCTGCTTGGTGCAGTGAAACAGGCCAGCCTGCATTTTCTTCTGTCAAGCTGACAAGCCTCTCTCTACATCCAGTGCATTAATCCTCCTCTCCCTGTTAAGGTGCACAGCATCTCCAAAGAGACAGGAAATCTTCACATGACTTAGACCAGGCCTATAAAGAAACAGAGCACTTTAAAATACAAATAAATCTTTCACAGGCTCAGCTCCAATTGAACAAAGGAAGAGCAGTATTGTTTCACACATCTGAAGTGCTAGAGAGACTTACTGGGAGCATTTGGACAGAGCTCTGCAGATGGGAGCACATGCAAAACAAGGCTTTTCCTACATCTCTACATCCCCAGAAAATAGGCAGCTTGGATTTCATCTCACATTATTTGTTAGCAGCTAAGTTGCCTCGTAGAAGCCAAACAGAGTCTGACATGCTTTCTGCCACAGATATTACCTGTTCCAGTTTACTCTGCAGCAGCATGCAAGATCCTCCATGGCATTCTTGTCAGTGGTCACCTGATTTATCATACACTGCATTAGCCTTCAAGGCTTCATAGACCAAATTTGACATAATGAAAATTGTGTCCAAGACCTCCATACTGCAGCTGTTTTGTATCCCTCTGATAGAAACATGCAGAGTACCAAATGAGATCCCACTCGGTTCACCACCTTCCTGTGAGACCTTCTGTCTGACCTCTCTCTCGGGCAACTTGCTTTCTACTTAGGTGGCACAGAATGGATAGTTTTCTCTTCCATGCCCTGCTGTTTCCATTGATTATTCAAAGGCAACAGTGCCAGGCGAGTTTGGGACAACAGCACTGTTACGGCATCTAAGGGTCAAGCACAAAAAGGACCTGGTGTCCGGCTTCTTCAGGCTGGCTACCAGAGCACTCGACTGTCACAGACAGAGCTGAGGGGTGCAGTTCACCTGAGACAGTACCCATACCTTAGCCATGGCCATGTGCCTTTCCCTGAAGCTGCTAAGGCACCTGGAGAGAACAGAATCACAGAGCAGCTGAGGCAGAAAGGGAACTCTGGAGATCATCTAGCCCAAAATCTCTGCTCAAAACAAGCACAGCTGGGTGAGAGTGCTGAGGATCATGTCTAATTGTGTTTTGAGTATCTCCAAGTGTCTTGGTTTGAAAAGACAGGTATCTGCTAGAAGGGACAAGAGCCCCCCTTTTAAAGGAGAGTATAAACCCCCTTTTTTTCCCTTCTTCCCTTTACTGTGATTTCCGAAATTAAAGAGCTCTCAGGCAGAGATATGGGGGTAGGAATAACAGTCCTTTTACTGATATATATATAAAGAGAAACAGAAACACAACAATAACGGCAAGATCAACAGCAACAGAGCAGGAAGCCCTGTAAACAGTANTCCATAACTTCTCCTGACAACCTCGTTCAAAGTTCAAGTACTCTCACAGTAAAACTTTTTCTTACATTTTCATCACACTCTAGCACAGGAGACTATTTCCTAGCACAGTTCCTCCATCTAGTCTATCCATTGGGGAAGGAATGTTGCCATCAAAAGCTCTCTTTGGTAGGCAGGTCATCTGCTGGTCTGGACAACAGTGCCGGACTGTCTAAGTCGCAACTCTAAAGGCTGCAGGTGATCCCAAGAGCCTGATGAAGGTCAGAGATGTGTGATAATTGCTGTTTGTTTGTACTGATTTGCAAAGAACAAGCTGTGGTTAAAACAGTCTCTGGATGCCAGGCTGATGGCAAGTCCTTCCTCAAGTAAGGAACATCTCAGTGGCACAACTGGAAGGTGGAAAGCATAGGCACAGAAGGAACAAACATCACAGAGCAAGCACTCCAGTTTACTGCAGGGAGGAAGGAATTCAGTAGTTAATCAAGTGAATTGGAGATATGCTATGTATTTCTCAGACCTATGCACGCTTATATAAAAGAAAGTGTTGCATTTTTTGGGTGACAAAAATCTCTTTTTCTCTTCCTTAATTGAAACAATTTTTTTGCACCTGAGAAAAAGCCACAAACAATAAATGGCAAACAAAATATTCTTCAAAGGAAGTGTGATTTAAGAAAGGGTTCAATTAGAAATAAAATTAAAGCAGATTAACTGCCATTTGCTCTATTTGTTTCTAAAGTCTTCTAACCAGATGAGTTTTGAAAAGCTTTCTTTGCAGCAGTAGTAGATCAGACACCTGCTGGGTCTGACATACTGACAGCTTTGTTTTATAGAAGGATGCTGTTTAGCCACATATACAAAAGATCATAAGAATTATTCTTCTCTTCAGTTCTTCACTTCAAGCCCTTTGACAGAAACTCTACCCACATAGCGAAACACAACCACACCAGCTGAGTATATCTTTGGGTCATGGCACAGTTAGCAACATAACTGAATGCTCATAAATGCTTTAAGTGTTACATACACAACACAGGCTCTGTCAGAAAAATCAGCACAAAGCTGTTTTCTAAGCCATAAAAGATATTTGTTAAAATTATGTCCTTTAAGAAGTCTAACACTCCCTTGCTTGTGCTGGACCCAGTAAAATGTGACAAAAGGGCTACTCTTCTTTCAAACAAATAGCCACCTTCCCATCTATAGCCAACATGGCACGCCCTGTAATACTGCAATAAAGCTGTTGCGCTCCTTTTTATCCTCCTAAATAACCTCAAATTCCAAGTTCATCCTGCTGGCTGTTAGGTATTATAGACCAGGATCAATGAATTCCAGCATGCTTCATTCATCAAAAGCTTACCCTTCCAGCTCAGAATATGGTACAATTTGTACCATTTCCCATTATGACAGAAAAGGAACAAGAAGAACTCTGATCAGTGTCTTCAATCTACAAGAATTATCAGGAATTGTCAATATGGGAGACCAAAGTATGCCACGGCAAACCTCTCTATCTTATCAAGTTCTCAAAATTACTGCTGCTCTGCTATCTTGTTTGCAAGAAGGCTGACAAGCTCAGAAAACTAACCCATGATGCAAAAAAATACCTGACCACGTGCCTTTCCAGTCTACTCTTCCACAAGACAAAGCTCTGGCTTTGTTCTTGTAGATAAGCAGACAAAACTTGCTCTCACAGCCATACTCTACTGTATTTAACATACTTAGAGGGGAGAGATGGATACCAAGCTTTCCAATGGGAGAAGCCTGAAACTCAACACAGTGCTGCAGAGGCCTGTGAGGCTTTAAGCAGCAACTCCAGATTTTGCAAGAAAACTGTGTAGCATCTCTGCATCTTCAAGCCAGCAGGAACACAGTGCCTTGTCCTCCGGCTCCTCTCTAGTGAGTTGAAGCAGAGCACCACCAGCTGCCAAGGGCATAAGGCTCTTGTACGACACAATTCACCCTCTAGTGGATGACACAGGACCTGTTTACCTGCACATAAATTCGGGTAACTGCTGTCCAGGTGGGTAAATTCTGTCCTAGTCTGGATGACATTTTGCTCATCTAACAGCTTCTAAAAACCAAAAAAGCCAGATGATTAAGAGAACATGAAAGCCAGCACATAAATGCATGGTATAGGATCAATGTAACTTTCTGAAACAGAGGAGTCCCCAACTTACAGTTGATTACTGTGATGCAGGAAATTAAGTACATGAAACAGAAGGTAAATTTAACAGATTTTATTAAATTTACATATAAATTACATTCCTGTGTGTCATGCATGATTTATAGTTAGATATATCCCATTCTGCCTTGAGTGAAGATGTTAATTCCTCTAAAAACACAGATGAGAGAAACTGCAGCATGTAGCTTCACAAATAGGTGAAAATGCAGCTTCAAATAAATACAAGTCTGCTAGACCACCTAAAGCAAACAAAAAGTTTTGGCTTCAGGTTTCCTTAATTTCCCTCATGAAAAGCCAGCCAAGGTTGACATCAGTGTAGTTTTGCCACAACTAAGGGATCGAGGCCCACCATGTCCAATCACACCAATACTCCCTTGGATGAAATCTGTTCTTTCAAATGCTCTTCTTGATAGTCACCATTTGGTGCTTAGCATCACCAAGAGGCCTCAGAACATGTGAACAACATTGCTTCAAGACGAAACATGAACAGAAATTTCCAGATGCTGTAAGGAGAATCTCCACAAGGTAGTCCAAAATAAAGGCTTCCAAAACATACACCAAGTAGAGCCAGGTCCTCTTCATCCCCACTCCTCCTGGCTGCACTGTGCTGGCACTCAGCAATAAGGGAGATCAGGTTCTGTATCTCTCATGTAGACCCTCAGAAATGGCAGTTCCTTAAGCAAATGACAAGTTGATTTTTTGTTTGCACCACTTTGGAGAATGAGATTTACTCCAGCCCTTGAGACTGAGCTAAATGCTCAAGGCTTTCTGATATAGTACCCAAAAGAAGCAAATTGGAAAGTTCACAGATTCAAAATTAATTTTTGGACATCTACTTTTCTGTTTCAGGGAATCAGTGAGAAAGTTGGTATTTGCAACCCTAAAAATGTGAAGTGTGGAAGTTGCAATGAAATCCAGCAGATGGGGAAACCATTATGCCCTTTGAAAACCCAAGCCTAAAGTGCTTTGAAACCTGAAAATCCAGAGTATTTTTAAATTATATTTATGAAGAAAAGTATAAAATTTTATTCACCATCCTGGCAAGACAATTGCTACAACCAAGAAAAAAATTTCATATATATTTGTCATATATCCTTTTTAAGCTTCCTCTAACAAGGAATATATATCAAAGACATGCTCATCTGAAGATGCTGAAATGAAATTTGTTGTGCTCAGACCTATGGAGCCAGTCTGACAGTGTTTATTCCCTATGCAGAAATTAAAACACCAAGTTTGTTTCTGAAGCTCACAACATTCCACAAGAAAAGTTCCTGGAGGGGAAAAAAAAAAAAAAAAAATCAAGTGCCAGGTATACACAAGTATAGAACACACAACAGCTGCAGACCTTCTGTGGGCTTCCAACTATTCCAGTATCTCCAGTGAGGCTCTAGAAAAGCATTGTTCTCTGGACTGACAAACAGATCACAGGACAGGTAATCAAAATACTTCTGTTATCACTGCTCTGGAAGGATCACTGCTCTGTTTGGCAGCACTGGCAGCAAGCTGCACAGTCCAGAGGGGATCCCTGAACTCCCATTGACTTTGCCAGCTGCCTGGTGGTCAACTTGAACAACACTCTGATCCTGAGACTATAACCACTGAGGGCCTGTTTCCCCCGGCCCTTCCAACTAAGAGCATACTGAAAGCCTGCTGTTTGCCTTTTCTAGCCTGGCAGAAAGGTTCTTGCTTGCTTGCCATGCTGGACCAGCCCTGAGTCTTGGCAGTGGGGACAGTATCTCCCCTCTGAGTTCTTTCTCTTCTGACTACAGAGGGAGAAGAGAGCAGTTGAGTGGCTCATTATCCAGCAATTAAGTCCACATCACTTGCTGTTGTTGGGATCAGGATCCACATGAAGTGTTGGAAAGCTTGCAGACACACCAAAGAGAGCATCCCCACCAAGAATAGGTGTGTTCTGCTGCTGGGTTCTAGAAAGCATTGGATATCTACCTGGCTGACAGAAACATGGGCTCCTGAAAACATGAAGCCAGAGAAAATATGAGGTTTGTGTGGCTGAGATCATATGAGTCAGCTACAGTCTGGCAATGCAACACAGGCAATTCTTACTTTGTGTGAGAAGAGAGACATATGTGCATAAGATTTCCGGGTCTGTCAGAAGTTCTGTCCTGCTCTGAAAGAGAGGGGCATTTCCACTGTAATGCAAAAGGTTTTTGGGAGTTTTTTACAGGATACAGCTAAAGATGCACATATAAAACTATAAAGACTTGAGAACAGCATTCACAAGAATAAGAATTTTGAGAAGTTTTTTCTGACTATGGTCATACTAAGATTGTTACATTCGTCCATCCTGCACAGAAGGCAAAGGGCTTTTATTCAGACAAATACAGTCTGGGAAGATAAAAATGGAAATTAATTCAGCCAAATATTGTCCTATGACAACAAACTGGTATGAACATAAAATGATGTTTGGTCTTAAGTCCAGCAGTCGCTCCCCTGGCAAATGCTGTGGTAGAGACTGTTCATATGAAACGATGAGCGGGCATATGTTCACTGTTCAAAGAAGGTAGACAGAAGCTGGTGTTTTCCACTAATTTCTGTCCCAGGCAAGAAAAAGTTCTCTATTCACTTAAGTAACAGTTCAATGTGGAATTAGGAACCAGGACTTCTCTAAGACATCTTCCATTCTTCCTTACACTTCCTGGAATTATGCAGGAGAAAGTTCAAGAATTCAGAAGTGCAGCAGCCTTGGAGTCAGGGCCTGGACAGTAGCTTGTCTATGGACAGATAGGGCCTTGTGAGCACACAGCAAATGGATGGGCCAGGTTTCAGTTATAGCTTGTCTTGGATGCTGGTAGATGATTGTTTGGGCTCAAACACTTTGCTTGGGTATAAAAGCTGGGGCCAAGACATGTGGCCATGGAGAAAAAAGGGTCACTATATTGCATACAGACAAAGGCAGTTGTCCCTCTGACAGACTACTTCCTGAACAAACAAACATCACGTGGATCAAGTCCGTTCCTGTCTGGCTGTAGGCCAAACCAATTTCAAGTCCTAGACTGCTCCAAGCTTACAGGTACTTTATACATGACCACAAGCTAAGCCAGCAGCTGTTTAGAGGGTGACCACAAAGCAGGATGTGTTAGAGGAATAGCTGTACACAGCCCACAAAACTTAATTCGCTCCAGGTTTCAGATGCCCGTTTTGGAGTGGATCCAGTTTCGATAGTAAGTCACTCGTGTGTATACTCCTGGTTTATTTGGCTTGCCACATTCATCTCCCCAGCTCACTATTCCCACAAGATACCAGATTCCTCTGGAATTTGCATGCACCAGTGGCCCACCAGAGTCACCCTAAGGAGAAAAATGTCAACAGACAAAAAAAGTAAACAGTGTTCATTCAGGGAATCATGAACTCACTCATGAATTCAAATTCTCAAATTCTTCTGTTACATTTGACAGCTATTTTTCTGTAGACCTCAGCTATAATTCAAGTTTAACACAGTTTACTGACAAGACAGAGGCTCACAGTCTATGTCAAATTTAGTCTCTGCCAGTCCACACCCTCACATCTGCATTCTCTCACTTGCACATTGTATATAAACCTCATGCAAACTGAAGTGCAGACTCCAGCACATGAGCCTTGAAGCTCTTCATTTGCATCTATCAAGATATTGAAACTCATAAACTTAGGATTGCCCAAAGCACATTTTATTTCTAGAAAACATCACCTTTCACCCCACCTATTTCCTTTTTACTACTACCGATAAAGAGACTTACCTGGCAAGCATCCACCTGCCCCTCCAAGTATCCAGCACACAACATTCCAGGTGTTATCACTCCACCGTACACTTGTCTCCTATTACAAACCTCAGAACTTATAATTCTCACTTCTGCTTGTTGAAGCTGATTAACACTATAACCTAGAAGGAGAAGTGGCATTGGAATTTGCAGACAGGGTAAGCAACATTAAAAACTCAGAGATTAGGAGAAGCCAAATTTTCCTGACACTTTTCTGCTATCACAGGCACTTAGGGGAGCTACCCAGAAAATGCTGCAGGATAAAGAAAGCTCCCCCCCGTGCCAAAGTCCTTCACTTGTTCCCAAGCATAACTCCTATCCATCTTTCATCATCACCAGATGCTCTTTAGCATAATGGAGAAATGGGTTTTTGTACATATTTCAAAGCTGCAATCACCTGTAGGCTACACGGTATATCCTTGCTATTACTGAAAAGACCTATTTGGTTAACTGCAGCACAGCTATGGGCAATCACTACACAATCCCAAGGGTCTCCCATGATACACAACGTATACAGTTCAGTGGGTCTCACAAGCAGATTTATAGTCCCATCCTCTCTAAACTCAATGACACAGACTAATTTGAAAGAAGTTCACTCAAATCACTGGATAAGGCCTCATTTATGACCAAAGAGAGAATAACTGATGAAAATTGTCATGGCACATCTACAAAAAAATCTGAATAGCAAAAGAACTCATGCCAGAGCTAAACCCAGAGGAACTGGAAAACAGAATGTATTCAACTAGTGCTGTGTGTGTAGCAACTAAGAAAAGCTGCTCTTAAATCCTGTAAGACTAACCTTCAGGGTCTTCCCATCATTTCCAATCCACTGACCAAGCCAGAAAAAAAAGCAACAAAGTCCAAAGATATCTCATTGGAACATGCACCTATTAAACACCAAGTCCAAGGAACTCAAAATAAACAAAAAACCCAAAAAACTAACATCAGTCTTCTCAGGCACATGTGTGACAGGGCACAGGGAGGCAAGAGACACTCACCATCATTCTCCAAAGCTCCCCAGCCAGTGACAAAACAGGAAGTGTTGTCTGCGAAAATGTGAGATGCTTCAGGAAGGCAGACACTGTGCACGTCACTTGTGAACTCAATAGCAGAGGCAAGTTCCACAACAGCCACATCATATTCATGATCAAGGAGGAAGTCACCATATCTCTCATGAACAATAATTCTCCGGACAAATTTTTTCTGTTTTGGAGGTCTCAGCAGAATTCCAAAGCTGGCAGTCCACCTCCGAGGATCTCTTACTCTGTAAGATGTTTGAGGTTATGCCAGAGCCACACAAAACAACATCCCTAAGGGAACTTAGGTCTCTATTTAAGCACCAAAAACCAATGTGACCAGATTTGCCAAAGGGGAAGAATAAAACTTCATTATCTTTCAGCAGATAGAGATATTAGAGGGCACAAAAGGTCAAAGCACCAAAGAGTCCTGTAGGATCAGAGAGGTCCTGACGACTTACCCTCTAAAGCAGTGGGCTGCAGTCACCAGCCAGGTGTTACTGATGATTGATGCACCACAGCGATGGGTGCCATCAAGCTGAATACTCGCCTGCCATGGCCATTCTCCCTCCCGTGCACGCTGCCCACCACTTATTCTTTCCACTCCTGTGAAGGAGAATGCCTGTCTTCGTATTCCACAGCCTGTCAAAGAAAAGGCAGTGCTGCTTTAGCTGACTGAAGGCCCTCATGGCTGCAGGCACAGGTGTAACAGGGCAGGAGTCTCTGTCAAGAGACAGCCTTCACCTAAAGCAGGGAAACCAAGTGCCATGGTCACAAGTGTCTCAGGATAGATGCAGGGTAAACAAAGAAGTTTGGTAGAGGAGTCAGTACTTTTTCATCAAGCTAGTTTTCAGGCACACGAGCCCATATGAACATGGGACCTGAAGGCTGTGTATCTGAGACACTGAAAAAAAGGGATTTTGTCAGGTCACCTCCAGATTAGCCTTGGCAGCAGCAACAAAAAAATAGTGTCCTCTTCCCAACAATTTACTTACAGCCACTGTGCCAAGAATCAGGTATTACCCAGCTGAAAAAAAGTTAGATTCAAACCAGTTAATTCTCAGAGGTCATTTGAAGATGGAAAGCTAACATGCAAAGTCTTCAAGAGCATGCAGTGGACTGACAGAGTGCCCTGGGAGGGTACTTATGCTGTCTCCCAGTTTCCAGAGGAACTCTAAGACCTCAAGGGGGGAGCACAACAGGAGGAGTGAGAACCTTCCACTCTCCAGGGTGGTACCACTGCCTTGCTCTGAGTGTGGACAGCTCTTCTCCCTCTCCCACCCTCTGGCCTCTCCTTAATTTTAGCTCAAATCTGACAGACATCTATTACAAAACCTTTCTTCAGGGAGGAGGGAGAAGGAGGGAAAGTATTTTTTGAAGGATTCCAGCAAGAATCATGGCCCACAGCAAAACTAGTCCTTCTGCAAACTTGTTAACAGCAGCTTGCTACATGCCCCTACTTCCAACAACCAACATTAAAGTAAGTGCTTCCCACCACCAAGCCAGAATGCTTGATTCTACAAATGTGTAGAGCCAGCAAGATTGCAAGGAAATTAGCTGAAGTCTTCCCTGGCTCATGCACTGTCTACTGCTCTAAAATCTGCAACAAATTCTATTTTCAACTTGTATCATAAAAGTATAAGGATTATGTAAGCACAGAACCTCCTGCACAATGTCCCTGGATCTTTATGATAAAGCATTTGTACTTACAGTTATTTAAAAGGTTATCTCCCTTTTCCTTGTTCAACTCTGGAAGGAAAAGCAAAGACCACAGTAACTTTATCTCAGACACTACAGAATCTAGCCCAGACTCTCTCCCACCCAGGAAACACAAATTAAATGGCTTGCATTGCTTCCTGGGGTGACACTACAAGACGTAATAATTTGTTCTGTTGGAGAAGTTCAGTTAAGCTTCTGTTCCTCACCGAAAGGCCACAGAATGCACCTTTCTTGCCTTAGCTCAGAGCTAACAAAAGCAGCAGATGACTGCAAGTGGGTCCAAGTTACCTCTACACGTACAACTTGCACAGCTACCAGCAAATACCTACAGACCTTTGTTCAGGTTTAGTGTGGCAAGGTGGTCAAATGAGTCTTCACAAATCTTCAGTGTTGGGCCTGACTGAAGGTAAACTGTAACATTTCTAATTTCTTTCCTACAAAAACCCCTCTGTCAGAGTCTCATGGCAATCCACAACAGATTCATGGGAGAGGATTACTGCCCAGGGATCCTCAGGATCTTGTTATGGACACTTGGCTACAGCAATCTGTCAAATAACAAAGGAAATGGCAGAGGGTAGAGAAAGGAACTACCTCAGCCCTGCATTTTTTAATAGCTTTAGGACTCTGTATTTCAATGCCTGGTGACAAAGGTTCTTGTTCAATTTACCATGTGTCTTAAAGTAGTTTGTGAACCTATGGCCACAAAGTTGGGCCTTTTCTGATTAATTGAAGGGGACTTT
>VZTT01024007.1:53140-74000 GCA_013400855.1 Buphagus erythrorhynchus
CATGGCTGTTAGTACTAGCAGAAGTCTGTGAAATTTTTAATTTGGGAAGGCAGTCTTACTCACACTGACACGGTCCACAAAACAAACGCTTTGCAATGACAGTGACTCCACAAGAGTTTGGCAATTGACTTTGAACAGACTAGCGCTCATCCATTGTAAACAGTATTTTAGTTCAAATACTCCTGAAATTTCCCAGGCCAAACCCTTGTAAAGTGCTTGGCAACCCTAAATCTTATGCAGGTGGTGATGAGCATGTATTCAAGATGTTCAGCCACCCATGACATTCCCAAGAGTCAGCAAAACCTGGGCTGTCAAGAAAGAAAAGACTTCAACAAAAAAAATTACAATTTTTCAAAGTTGTTATCCTTTACAAAGATATCTGTAACTGAAGTTGGTTTTGCCACCAGCAAGGCCAGAATCAGTGCTGATACATTTGAAAAGCAGAACAAACTTCCAACATATCCAGCTGCAGAGGTAGGGAGAAGCTCTCTTACTGTTAGCTGTGCTTCAAACACTGACACACTTGTGGGCGAAACTACTATCAGTTCCCATCCCCTTAGCCTAACAGACAGGTGCTGCTGGACTGGCTCTCCTGCCTCTTTCTTCAAGACCAAAGGAGCTAACAGCAGGCAGCTATGTGCCTATGCTGACATCTCTGTCACACACAGGCTCCAACTGCTGCTCAGGAAAGGTGAGGGTCCGACCAAGTTCTGTGTGCCAGATCCAGGAGGACATTTAATATACTCCAAGGTGTCTCAGGTAGTGTTGGAAGCCAATATGATGACAACTGAATCAAACCCTAGGGGGACACTGCTCTTACCACTCCTCTTTCCAGGGCCAGAAATCTCCATTACACTGGCAGTATAATGCACTTCAAGTATTCTCTCAGTAAGTTCAGCGCTGGTGGAGGAAAGTCAATTCCCAGACATGACCAGGTCAGAAAGTGTTGTTTATACCGTATATAATCCAGAATTCTTACACTGAGAATAACCTGTGGAAGACACTGCTAAAGTCATTCAGACTTAATTTTGCACCAAAAACAAAAGCTTGTACCTGATAGGCAACTAAGTAGACATTTCTAATTATCCAGCTCCAGGGATTTTTGAAAGAAACAGCAAGCTCTACATCNGCTAAGTCACTGCACATTAACTAGTGATCAATTACCTGCTGAACTGCATTAATAGTCAGTTGCCAACTGCAGGGTGACCCGAACTTACTTCCATCTCATTTATAACATGTTAAGCCAATATAATGTTGCTTTGTGCTGTGATGGGATAAAAACAACCATGCAGTCAGCATGACTCAGCTGAGTTGTACCAAGCTGAACAAAAGCAACCTAAAGGTCACCCCTTTTTCCGGCATCCCTATCCATCCTTCCTGGAGCACTGGGGTGCGGCACCTTCAAAGCATTATTTGTAGTTAACTATTATCTCCTTCCCCTACCCTGTCAGAAAAAAATTCTAGAAGAGAACATAAGAAACCTGTTAACCATGAATCCTTTCCCCCCCTCTGCCTCCCCATCATGTCCTGTATCATTGTGGTCATCCTCACAAATAGCCCCAGGACTAGTTTACTTAATTTGTATGTAACCTCTCCTAATTGATGTTGGAAAGAGGTGGAGCTGCTGCTGTAACAGCAAGAAGCAGTCTGTCACTAGCCACAAGATGCAAGATAAAAACCTAACAAGCGAAAATTCTCCCACACACTCTACCCAGGCCAGACAAAAATCTAAATACAACCAGTTTGAAGAAATCTAAGCTTGTGTTACTCTGCTCCAAGTGTAATGTTTGCCAATAACATGGAAAACTTAATTGTGTGAGGAGTGAAGACTCATTTGTATAATTTAAGCTACTAGGTCTTCATTAGACATTCCTAACTGTTAAGTAAAGCAGCTTGCTGTGTTCTAACCATTATTCATTATTGGAATAGCATATGCTGCACTTCTCTGTATTTCAGATGAAGGTCTCCATCTTTCCATCTTGAAAATTAGTCTTCTTTGACCTTCCCCCTACCTTCACTTCGGGTGACAACTTCACTATTTTCCTCTGTAGACTGCAGGTTTTAAAATGACCGCTTGCTTATGAGCTACATTCAGTTGCACTTGTGGGACAGAGAGGACTAACTCCTACTACGTGAACAAACATCTAAGGCAGGGGTTAAGAAAAAGTCTGCTGAAAGTGAAATGGTGTATCAAAATACGAAAGATGCTTCACTAGGACCTAGATTCTGACCACCTAAAATTTTAACCAACTCCTATATGGAAAAGAAAACCAGAATCAGTTCACTCCTTGCAATGGCATGTTACTAAGGCATGATATATATTATACCTGTGCATATTTAATAAAAACGGGTGGTTATTTCTCTTCAGTTCTTCATTCTCTTTCAAGAAAGAGAAGCCAAACAATGAAAATCCACCATGAACAAGTAGCCACTTGGCTCCAGCTGGGAAAACACCAGTGCTTATTGCTAGATCATATAGTCCCAATAGCTGAATTGGTCTCTGACTGGAAGTGGATCTGGCTGCCAGTCTCTTCACAGAACTCCTGTGTACTAGTACTGAACGCCTGGAACAGGGAGATGATCTATCTGGAGTGTAGAGTTTTATACTGCAGATAGCTAGGCAATTCATATTCAGATACATCTTATCAATAAACTAAGGCTTTTAAAGCTGTTGGTTTTTAGACGCATCAAATTGGTGCTCCACTAACATGCCCCAGTATCACTCTTTGTCTACCCATCACTAAGTTTAGCCATACTGAGTTTAGCTGGTCAGACTTCTTCCAGAATGCAGTTCATCCAATTTAATGCTACCTGCAGGATGTCTGCCACACATCCGGTCCTCCAAGTGACAGCAGTGTGAGCATGTTGGACCTATTCATAGTGACTCCCATCAGGTCTTGACAACTAAATGGATTAAACACCTATAAGAAATATGAAGGCTGTTTCAGGTCACTATACTGGAAGCCTGGGCCAAGTTTGTCCTCTTATGACAAAAAATGCTTTAGAAACAAGGGGGGAAAAGAGAAAACACAGAGCAGAGGAAGATGCCCTTCAAAAAGCTGTTGATATCTCCAAAGGCAGATGACAAAATAGCAAACTCTGGTTCTAAAATGCCAACATAACAAAGAATTGTGGAAAGATTCAATGAACAGTTTGGTCAAGACAAACTGGCTGATAAATCCTCTTTCAGCATGTTAGGTAGAAAGTCCTTAGGACTAACAGACTACCAGACACTTAAAGGAGTACCAACAGACAATGCATTCAAAACAAAAAGTTAAGGGAATTCTTCATGCCAGCCTGGTGAGGTCTGTACTCTGGAGTCCTTCTTTAGAAGTAGTTTATCTTCTGTGTTCAGCAGAACAGAATTTATTAATTCTTTTATTAGCATTTGCTAAGGTCAGGTAATTTCAACCAAACATTCAAAAATAACTCCTAGGGAGTAGAGCATGAGGAAGGGGAGAACAGAAGCTCCCCATCCTGAAGATATGTGACAGCAGTTCCAACATTAAAACTTGAGCTGGTTCTCAAGATGCTACTTCCCCATACAAAAGGTAGGTAGCAAATCAAACAGAGACCATCAGCACACGACAATAAACACAAGAGCAGAAATTGGACAGGCATCAAAATTTCCGTCACGTTCTTAGCTAAGCATCAAGAGGGAATGAATGACTGAATTGACAAATCCAAGGCCTGAAAAGCTTAGCAGTTTGCCTAGCAAGGTGGGAAGCAACCAAACATGCCTCCAAAACAGCAAGGGACCATGGAGTATGATAGTTTTAATCATTATATTTTCTGATATCTCTGCCAACACTTCTAAGCACCTATAGCCAAAACAAGCCTCAGTCTTTCTCAAACAAAAAAGGGAAGTACCTCTCTCTGATTTTCACTTCTTAAGACAGCATGACACATAAGCAGAGATATCACATGAGAGAGGAGACATGACTTAACCACCTGCATGGCCAGGTTTAATTTCCAGCACTTGTAAAATTATTAAACAGTGCAAATGCTACAGGCATTTAGTGAAATTAAAAGCAATAAATTTACAGTGGGTTTTCACACATTATCCAATTACTACCTTGCTGCAAGATATGAATGTGACAAACAGCTGTGTAATATTTATGAAAGGCATAAAGCAGTTGACTATACAGCTTCAAATAACAGGGCAGTTCTAGGCTGACATCACTGTTACTTGTACGTAACTGGAGGGAATTTGTCTCCAGCTGTGGCAACGCTGCAGAAGTCCTTACTTAGCATGTATCAAAGTAATCAGCAAATGGGTCACAAAAACAAGGATCTCCCAAGGACATAACCTGCTGCACAACTGACATTGGCCTCCCAGACATAACCTACTGCATTAATTAAACCAGGATCACTGTGAGGTACAATTGTTCTGGCCCAACTTGCACTTAGAGGACTACATTACAAAGCTGTAGAGTAAAAGAGAAAGAACATGCAATAAACACATCCTTACAGTATCTTCCACAGCAGATGACCCGATCATAGACCATATTACTTCTAGTATTTCCATTTCTCTTTTCTACTACAAGTGAAATAGCAGATCTGATTTTGGATCTGCATCAGACTGGTATCAGACCCAAAAAAACACCCAAAGCCTGGTTCCTTATGGAAAAAGTCTTTTACCACCACATTTCCTCTGGACTTAACCTCAATAGTTTGATGCTACCATATGAAAGGGAGATTATATTTACACCTGTACTGATGAAAGGCTGGTATTTGAACTCAGGGCTCCTAGATAACAAGGGAACTCTTAGGGGTGAGGTGATCAATGACACAGCCAACAACACTAACCAAAAGCCAGTCAGACCAAGATCCATACAAACCCAAGTTGCCTGGCCTTGCTGCAACAGCAGGTATCTTGAGAAAGCAGCAAAAAAGCTGACTTTGGCTCTGTGAGCAGTGCTAGCAACCCAGACAGGCAGACAGCAGGAGGTAGGACAGGCATGGAGCTATTGCTTAATGGCTAAAGCCTCTGATCCTAGAATACAGCAAAAAGCCCCTAGACTGTTAATCTGCTAATAGTGCCTGGTTTCTTACTCGGAAGAAAGCCACATCCTACTCTCCCATGCAATAGCAAATGGGAAAGCCATCACAGCACAACATTCCTTGCCAGCAGGTAGTCAAAAAGGCAGTGTCTGTGCAGCCCAGACCAGCTGGGGCTGCCAAGCAGCCTCTCTGCACACAGCCATCTGTAGCAGCTCTCACCCGCTAAGTTGACCTCCCTAGCTGCACCTATCAAGATATCTCTGGGGTGGCAATCTCTGCATAAATTTAAAAAACTTTTCAACTTAAAAAGGAAAATTTTAATACAAGCCAAAATTGACTTTTTAAGCAGGAAAAGCAAAGTGCCTATGCAAAATTAAAAAAAAAATTCCAAAACATGTATAGGCAAGTTTCTCCTAAGAGACTTGTCCTCTTTGGCACGTTTGATTCTGGTCACTCTGGTGGGTTTCTGGATTGCAGCAAACACTATACAATCCCTCCCCCAAGGAAGTTGCTCTTTCTGTCACAAGAGGCATAGTTGGTCACCTGCTCCCCAACTCCATAGCATCCCCCCATCAGGTGCAGGCTCCCAGGGCTCTGGCATCCCTTTTGCCACTTACCAATCAAGCAGAGATTACATCCTAGACATTAGGCTTTATGACCTTGTAGTGTTCCCTTCTTTCTTTTGAGAAAGCCAGACTTCATGTTGTTTGGGTTGCCTTAATACTGCCCATGTTTCCATACACAATCTAACTTCATCCATTTATGAGTTTTTAATTGACTGACCAAATTAAACCACCTGGATAGGATGTGATCTGCTTCCTAACACAGGAACTGGAACCTGTCCCTTTCACAAAAAATCCCATAAGCACTGTAAGATGGCTGTGCCACAAAATAGGGCCCACACACTTTCCCACAGCAAAAGGGCAGCTAAGAACCAAGGGGTCCACAAAATCTAGGAAAGTCTTTTCCAAAGAGAGACAGCTGTCATACAGCCTTCCAAGATGAGGAGGCAACAATGATAAGGAACCGAATCTGAAGGTTCCTGGCTTCCTCAGTGTCACAACCACCTTGTCAGACCTAAGACTAGAAGATGTTTATTGAGGTTGAGCAAAATATCCTGTGACCACATCTAAAAATTATAGCCATGACAAGCAGAATAAATGGAATTGATTAATTTGAAGTAACTCAGAAACTGAAATTTTAAAATTATTTTACCCTATAGAATAGTTTGAAAGAAAGTCAGTTTAAGCTTAGTTTTTTTAAAGAATATAGAAGCTTCAAAACTGAAGTAACCTAGCATTGTCAGAATTATGTTTAAGGGGAAAAAAACCCTCAAACCACTAAACATTTTTCTCCCAGAGCAAAGTTATTTTTGTTCCTAAAGAGAAGTAAATTTTTGGCTGTTCTTTGGATTGTCAAGTTCTTATCTAATATATCCACATTTGAATCAACTAAAATACCCAAGGAAACCATAATTAAGATAATTAACCTATTATACACACATAGTTATGATTTCTACTTCAATACTTGGAAGAATTACTAACATGTTGCTACATGAGACAATTTTAAAGCAGCAGTTAGTAGGTTATAAAATAAAACAAGAGGCAATTAAAACTGTTCAACTGATTGCAGAGTATAGTTGGTGTGGCTGGGATGAATTCTCTACACAGCAGCCCATATGGTACTGTGTTTTGGATTTGTAATCAAAATAGTATTGATAACACACCAGTATTTCAGCTATTGCTGAACAGTGCTTGCACAGCAACAAGACCTTCCCTGTTTCTCACTCTACTTTTCCACTCCCTGCCAGCAAGTAGGCTAAAAGTTAGGCAGAAGATTGTGAGGGGTCACTGACAGGACAGCTGACCCAAACTGATTAAAGGGATACCTCATCATATAACATCATGTTTGGCAAAAAACTCTGGGGGTAATATTTTCCAAAGTAAGTGTTGCTTAGAGACTGGCTGGGCATCCCACTTCTTGTGGAAAGCGGTGAGTTACTGCCGTTGTGTCACTTGACATCCACACACATATACACTGTCTAAAGGGATACCTCATCATATAACATCATGTTTGGCAAAAAACTCTGGGGGTAATATTTTCCAAAGTAAGTGTTGCTTAGAGACTGGCTGGGCATCCCACTTCTTGTGGAAAGCGGTGAGTTACTGCCGTTGTGTCACTTGACATCCACACACATATACACTGTCCTTCATTTAAACTGTCTTCATCATGACCCAAAAGTTTTTCTTGCATTTGCTCTTCTGATTGTCTCCCTCATCTTGCTGGATGGACCTGAGCCATCAGCTGATTACTAATTGCTAACCAGGGTCAGCTCCCTTCAGAATCCCAAAAGACAGAGTTACTCCTTAGAAACCAAGGAATGAGGAGTCATGCAGGTCAGATTAAAGAAAATGTAGGATAACTTTGGGTTCTGGGAAGAAAAAACTACAGGTGAGTAGCTAGGGATTTCAGGAGCAGAAAACAACAAACAAACAAACAAACCAAAACAAATAAATTAAAAAAAATTTTAAAAAAAGCCAAAAAAACATGTAGGTTTTCCAATACATCAGAAGCCAGCTGGTTGAACAGGTTCTAAACTACCAGGACAAAGATAAGGCAGATAAAGTCAGCACAGTGACACTACATATTTCTGCACCTGCTTTCACTTTAGGAGGTGAGAAATGGAAAATCCTCAGCATTGTGTTAACTCTTTTCAGAAAAATGCAAAGTACTTCTGGGGGCGAAAAAAAAAAAAGATACAAAAGTCAAAGTACAAAACCCTACAAATAAGCTCAAAATGAAACATTAAATCCTATGTCAGAAAAAAGCAAATGAGCGAGCCAACGGTGCTGACAAATTCAAAACCACCCCACAGATTAAATTAGACCCATGTATTATGACTCATCTGAATACTTGCCGAGCAAGCTGTGTCTGAAAAAACATCTCAGCATGGAAGAATTTCTACACCTGGGTCAGAGAAGGTAAGCTGTACTCAATTGCGTTGCTTTGCAGCAGAATTTGTCAGTACCTTGCCAGNTTGTGATGAGGTGCAGAAGCAGATTAGTCCAATAACAACAGATAGAGAACCAATGTTGAAAAGAAAAGGATAAACCACATTCCATATATATCAACACAGAGCTCTATGGAGACATTTGGTGAGTAGATGCTCCCAGGAAACATCTGAAAGGTCAAGTTAAGTTCCTAAGCTTTTCTGGACTGAACAACTGGTGCCATCATCTCAAATCTATTGCATTTCATTACCTGCTCCCACAATAACTCCTCTCTGAGGCAAACCTGTGAAGGCACAGGAGTTGCCTAAGGCCCCTCCTGCTACCTCTGGCACATGTGCTGTCTCCCTGACAATCACTATGTTTCATCAAGACTTATCAAGCCCCACAGGAAGCCTTGCCAAGCAAATGGCACCTCAGCTTCCAGCAGCAGGACTCAGTGATTAAGGGTTAGATCACATACATTATCCAGCCAAAGCACTGTACCACAACACACACTGTACAAGGAGAAGGGTCACATTGTATTCTAATTTTAAATGGTGGGGGGTTTCTTGGGGGAAGGTGTGGGAGGCATATGCATAACTGGAGGAGACTTTAGAGGCTCCAGATGTGCAGAAGTCCCTTAGTACATAATTTAAAATTTTAGAGGAACATATGCACAGGCTGAGAAGTGCCATCTCAAATAAGAAACATTTCTTCAATCCAATTCATGGACAATTTCCTGAGAAAGATGTACAATTCTTTGAGCTTCAACTTTTTCAGTGCTACATTGAAATCTACTACATGAGATCAAGGCTTCAAACACATGCAATCTTGTAAATACTGATTCTGATCACTGATTCAGAATTTAATAATTTCCTTCCAATATTTCACCTCTTACCACTTGTCTACTGCAGACAAGACACTTCCTGGTAATTTACTTTCATTTCTTTAACTTTATGGTGAGGTAAAGCACCAAAGTATGAATCCTACTTCTAAAACTTAAAGGCAATAGAATACCCACTCTTATGGTATCTGAGCTCTTAATAATTGTCCAACCTGTTCTTCTAAGCTTCAGTTACAGATATTCTAAAGTTTCTGTAAATAAACAAACAGCCAAGAGCACTTAAACTGTAGTTGGTCATTTATGAGTTGGAAGAGGAATCAGAAGACCCAGCAATATCCTTTGAGCCCTAATTTCTATTATAGCTCTACTGGTGATCTATGAAACCCCATAGTTTTGCTATCTGATGCACAATTCTAAGTATCCAATGAGTGTAACACAGATGAAAAAATCAAACAATTTGATATACAATCAAACTCACATGGAAAAAAATTCCAAAACTTAAGATAATTGGAACAAGACACAGAATGAGCAAGTCTAAACTCCAATCCTATGAAGCATGAGTATTCCAGCAGCCCCAGAAACAGAAAAGCATTGTAGCTTAAAAATAGGGTGTGATACCAGATAAGAGCAGTGATTCAGCTGGAAGACAATGAGAGTACAAAAGCAAGAGACAAGCCAAAACCTGCACTGTAATGACAACACACAGTCACAACCTTAACATCTCCTTTGGTGCTGGAATGAGAGGTTAAGAACAGGGCAACCTGTTTCATGAGTACAAATAATAGGAAAAACTATAGCCATCACAAAAGCAAAAGCCATCACAAACACAAATGGCTATTACCAGCTTATCTCCTGACAGTGATGCACACTGCAGCCACATGCAATCAAACACAGTAAAGCCACTTTGCAAAGCAACACAGATTTTGCAATTTGAACCAAGACATTTAGTCACAACCAAGAGTCTGACCATAAAGATTGCAGATGCAAAAAGGAACAATACTGGGAGGAAATAAATTTCCTCCCACAGTAAAATGTGTAAAATGTATGTCTCAACCATCCACATGCTTATATGTGCAGAACAAGACAGTAACTCCTCATGCAATTGCTAATGTTTATTTACACACTGTCCTTTTTTTCAATTAACAAACATAACATTTGGTCCCACTGATGTAGTTCCATGGTTTTGGGGTCAAGAGATGGATACATACATAACCTCTACCCAAAACCAGATATGCATGCCAAAGAAGCACTTCTATAATTATGAGAGGGATTGCATTTTTTTTCTTTGTCTGCTTCCTGCCCTTCGATTCCCCTTGGATACTGCTTCTAATAGTCTAAACTTCTGAATAACTGCTACTCTAAACCTGATTTCTCAAAGACAGACCATTAATGCAGGCAGTGTCTCCCAACAAACTCAATGGGCTTTGACATTTTAAGACCTGGAGGAAGGGATGGGGAGCAGAGTAGGAAAAGAGGCTACTACCCCTATTGACAACACCATTTATGGTCACATCTTGTTAGACACCAGAACCTCTGCTAAAGGCATACAGGTAACTGGGTTTTATTTTGTTTAGGATTCCCAAAGAACTACTTATTAACAGAAAACCCCCTACAAACTCACCAAATACAAGTTTCCTTCTTTCTCTAAAGATGACTTCCCACAACCATTATCCCAATGATTACATTTAGTCTTTAATCAGAGCTTCAACCCTGAACAGCTCTCTGCAGAGAAAAACACAGCAGAAGATGTTCAGGACTGTCAGCATGCTGAAGCCTTGCTGTGCTTGGCTATGACAGTAAGAGGTCAAAAAGGTGACCTTTGCAGCCTGGTACCTAAACAGCACATGGCACTGCCTCTCTTCAATTCTTTCTTAAAAGTCTGTAGTATTAGAAATTAAAACTCTCCACATTTCTTCCTCAGGACAGAATAGAGAAAAATACCCTGGCACAAGACAGGGAAACCTGATGTGTTCTCACCATGATGTTATTGAAAGCGATCTGTCCATTTTGTTTAGCTTTACACTGTGCTGCTGCCCATGGGTGTGAATATTGTGTGCAGAGCCCTGGACACTATTTTTGTTACCCAAAGAATTCTTTGGTTTTCATCAGGTGCTATTCATCTATTTCAGGATAAGTTAAGGTAGGGCTATCTAGCTAATGATAGGGTCTACTATAGTACCACGTAGACACCTAGTCTTGTCAAGCTTGTTCTTTAAACCTCTGTCTAATTGGGCTAGACATTTTGTACCACACAGTAATTGTTCATACACTTCCACTGAGGTGACAGCTAAGAAGACAGCTGTACTTTCCGCAACTATAAATCACAGCAGAGGGGAGTGAGTAGAGATTACCAAATACACACCCCACCCCTTCAGTGCAGGAGAGCATGTAAGCTGAGCTTCAAGTATAGGGCTCACTGCCAGTAAAGAGTAATTGCAAAAGGATTTAGTAAGGACCATAAGGCCATGCTTAACTTCAGGTGTTTGGTTAGGATCTTGTGGCTACTGTAATACTCAGACAACTCTCATAGTTCTGTAAAGGCCCAGCTGAACTCAGCAAATGCAAATGTCAAAAACAGATCTGAGAAATACATCTCAGGGATGACCTTAATTGCAACCTTACAGCCTCTCATTTCCCAGGGAAGCAGACACCACACAAGGAGCAAATATTTACCACTTGAAATAGCACCTAAACAAATCCTGCCACATCCACACAAGGTCTAGCTGTGCCAAGCACCACTTTCATGACAGTGATCTCAACGGGATCCTGCATTTCCTTTCCTCCAATCATAACCACTGTAGACCCCTTTACTGCAGCAAAGAAAATAAAATAATTCATATTGATCTGGAATCAAAATGTGCACCAAACACAAGATACTGCCACCTCCTGACTTAGCAGGGGACTGACCTAGAAAACTCACAAAGCTGAACAGGGTTGCAGCTGGACTGAGCCCATCTAAATACTACTCAAGGCTGCCAAAAGGGGACAGTTGTCTTTTCTCTGTGTTCACTTTGCCTCTTGAAAAGCTATTTCAACTCATGTTCTGGAAAGTCATCCATGAAAGAAAAATGAAATTTTTATTTCAGATAAGCAATTTAAATCAGGTCAGTGATGACTACAAGAAATGGAGGCAGCACAACTAAAAGCAAGGAGAAGATAGAAGAGAAGGTCCCCATCTCCTGCAGCAGAAACACAGACCACCTCAGTTGTAGCATTTAACCTTACATCAGGGGATTTGAAAAGTTGAAGGACAGAGAAACAGTTTTGTCTCTAAAGCAGAAGTGCTCAAAGAAGGGAAAATTGCAGTGATGATTATGAAATGCAGATTCTTCAGGTCTCCCCAGAGAACCAAAATCAATGGGACCATTGAACGAACTCAGCTTTGTTCTAACTTGCTTGTAACTGAAGTGACTATTCAACTCTTCAGGGTCAGTCCATCTCACAACATGCACTTCCAAAAGCATTTCTCAGGTTTTATTTATCTATTCATAAAATGCTCACCCTCCTTGAAACCCAGTGAAAACAAATAGATATCACCCATAACACTACCAGCATACCACAGGAGGGGAGAGAGGGAGGAGAAAGAAATCTGACCAGGGAAAAAAGCAGGCAACAAACACAAACAGGAAAAATGGTGGGAAAAGCAGTCAAACCTGTATCTTGTGGGAGATAGGGAAAAATCTTGTTGGCTTCCAAGAACTTAAGTTTCCCTTTCCCCCTCCCCCCTCAAACTTATTAACTTACTAATTAAAAATAATTTTTTTGAGTAATCCTTATTGGGAGTTTCCTGTTTACACAGCAGTTACTCTGTGATCCAATAAACTCCCTGGCCTGAAGTATGTGACCTTGACAGACAGTCCAGCATACAGCAGTTACCTTGTAAACAGGAAGCTGTCAGTGCACCAAGGCACAGGAACAAGAAGCACACAGAAGTTACACTTCTCCACCAGCACCTCCTGCAGCTTACTTCAAGTGCCAATCAGGAATTAAATCAAACAATACGTCATGAATATCTATGCCAACAAGAGTTTGCCAGCACTCTCTTGAAAAATCACAGCTTTCTTTTAACTGTAAACATCTTCCATGGGCTGACATAGCCAAAAGAATTGCAGGCATCACAGGGGGGATTTTGAAGGGCTTTTATGCATAAATGAATAAGAGCAAGAGGAAATTTTCATTATAACCTGCACCTAACTGTTTTGGGGTTATAGGCAGATGACAAGCATTAGTGCTCATACATTCTGGTATGTACCATATCTGGTATGTATGCAAGGTATCAGGCTTTATGGGAATCACACACATGGTAACACCAACCAAATGTATGGGTGTATCAGTAGAGACTTAAATACCAGGCTGCAGCTACATGAATGGCTCCCTGCTAACCTGCATCGCAAAAGTCTGCCTTTTGATTAAGAGCAGGAGCAGTAACAAGGCTTATCCTCTGATCTGGAACACAACTCCAAAACCACTGGACTTTGCATTTAAATCTTAGACACACTGATCTACTTTAAAAAGTGATAGTCCTACCTCACCTTGGTTCTCCACAGTTCTAAGTTATACAGACTGCAACAGGGCCTACGAAGAAATAATTTCCAAAAATGCACCTCAAGCAATCAGCAACCACTCCCACTCAGCCCCTTGATAGATAGCAGAAGGCCTGGACATAAAAGCAAGCCCAAGTTTGTCTCTTATGTGGAACACAGACATTCTCAGTTACCCTAGTCACTTATAAGCAGTGGCCCACCTTAGTGGACAGTCTTCAGAGAATGTCCATCAGCAGTTACTTCCACAAAAAAGGACAAACGGGCTAATACTAAGATGTTATAAAGACCATTCAAAAGGAGAATTTCCAAGAAGCTGTAATGATCTGGTTTTGAAAGGCATTAAGCAGACACCAAGGCAATTCTTCAACATTCCTTTAAAACAGGTTAGGGCAAAGCAATTTGCTGTCCCTTTAAATAACTGCATCTATCAAATCTCTGACACAGCAAGATCTAAAAAGGAACTCACTACCAAGTTTAGCATCATTTTTCCTCTCCCTTCCACAGCAATTTGCTATATTGTAATCTACACAGGAAGCCACAGCTACCAGTTGCTTGCTGCACTCTCTTACCCTACAATTCTTGAACAAGAGCCCATCAATAAAAAAAACATACAAATGTTTAAGCTGAAAGGAACCTCTGAAGATGGTTTAGTCTATACAGACTAACGTTACATCCTTGAAAAAAGCATCAGCAGCTATGCTCACTTGCAAATACCCACCACCACTAACAACATACTACACTTAAGGTGCTGGATTCATGCTACCAGTATTTGAACTTCATCCCATGTGAAAGTCATGAAACCCACCAAAAGGTCCATGATGGGCTTTAAAGTACAATATTCTCTAAAGCTGTCTTGGTTCACCTGCAGATTCAAAGGAAAGTACAAAAACTGACACCAGCAGCAGCCCCGCGGAAGTGCCCTTCCACTTAACTCATGCTGACAGCACCATCTAGCGCATTATATGCAAACAGACCTTTTTTCCATAGGTAACAAAACAGGAAGTAAAGTTAATGCCATGCAGTAATTTCTAGTAAAATTAGAAAATGCAAGTATTGCTTATTAATAACACATTAAATAAACTTTTTGTGTGCATACCAGACACTGAAAGGTCACTCCACAAACACCTTACCCAAGTGATGATTGATGTGATCAGAACAGAACGCACAAGAATTGCTTCAGTGTTTGGCTACAAAATCAGAAGTAAAGAGCCAGTAAAACTACTAGTGTCAAGTCCTGCCTAATTGACACTCCAGAGAACAGATAAATGGGATAAATGTTGAATGAGTTCAAGTTGTAGCACTACAGTAATAATCATATTTCATCAAATCAAGAAGCCAATACAAAGTTGAAGAATAAGTACCTTTATTCTGTTCTGTAAAACTTCACAATCACCTCCTAATTTTCACCTTATCACATAATTCCATCTTTCATCATGTCTCTCTGCAGAAATACTTCAGTTCTTCAGGGCATGCTTTCATCCTCTGTTCATCCTCTGACTTTGCTTGCATAGCTTTGAAGTGAGACAGACAACACCAAGCAGTGCTACTGAGTGCCTTTTGCACTCCAGCCCCCATCACTGGAAAGGAAAAGTGCTTCCTTAAGCTAGCCAACAGTTGCTGTGATAATCAGGCATTTTTACCAACCTGTCCAATCTGGGAGCACAGGCAAACACAGGGAATATGAGAAGTGAAGATTCCTGGAACTGCATTGTTCTGGAGAGGAGAATTCAAGCTATTTAGTTGACTATGTGTACCTATCAGGCTAGTCTAGCAAATATCTGCAGCCTTAAAACAAAAATTATCCCATAGTCTATAGCATTACTCACTTTGCTATGCCACTACTCCAGTTAAAGAAAAAAACAAAACAAAACAAAACAAACCAGGTAGAGCTTTTATAACAGTAGCATGTCAGCTAATAAGATATAAACATATAAATTACCATAGTGGACAAAACAAGCCTTACTTTATAATTGCAAATTACACACAGACCTAATCATAGAATAATGAAATCATTAAGATTGGAAAAAACCTCCAAAATCATGAAGCCCAACCTTTGAACAATTACCACCATGTCAACTACACTGTAGCAGTAAGTGCAATGTTCAGTTGTTTTTTGAAAGCCTCCAGGGCTGGTGACTGTACCACCTCCCTGGGCAGCCCATTCCAATGCTTAACTAACCTTCCTGTGAAAAAATTCTTCCCAATATCCAGCCTGAACATCCCCTGGCACAGCATGAGGCCATTTCCTGTCATCTTGCTGATACTTGTCTGGAGAAGGGGCCAACCCCCACCACACAGCAACCTTCTTTCATGTAGTTGTAGAGTACAACAAGGTCTCCCCTGAGCCTCCTGTTCTTTTGGGTGAGCCATGGGCTGCCAGCTTCTCCAGGAGAATGCTGAGGGACACAGCACCAAAGGCTTTACTGAAGTCCATGTAGATACATTCACAGCCTTTCCCTCATCCAATGGGCAGGTCACCTGGTCATAAAAGGAGATTAGGTTAGTCAAGAAGGACCTGCCTTTCCTAAACCCATGCTGTGGCCTGATCTCCTGGTATTGTATATACTAGCAAATGCAACTTAGTGCCCAAGCTTCTTCATAAGCTGCCTGAAAGGGCAACTAAGATGAGGTGGTAAAATTTCCACCTACATTACAGTAGAAAAGAATGATGCTCTAAATGGAAATTTATTTTTAAAACAATGTGGATGGATTAAGCAGACTTGTTTCATATTTCACAGAATCACACAATAGTTTGGATTGGGAGTGACCTTAAGGGTCATCCAGTTCCAACAACCCCTCTACCATGGGCAGGGATACCTTCCACTAGATCAGGTTGCTCAGGGCTCCATCTAACCTGCCCTTGAACGCTTCCAGGGATGGGGCACACACAGCTTCTCTGGGCAGCCTGTGCCAGTGTCTCACCCCTCTCACCATAGAAAAAATTCTTCCTGATACATAATCTAAACCTACTCCCTTTCATTTTTGAAGCCATTCCCCCTAGTCCTCACCCTACATTTCCTTGTAAGAAGTCTCTCACCATCTTTCTTGTAGACTCCCTTCAAGTACTGGAAGTCCACAGCTAGGTCACCCCAGAATCTGAACAATCCCGTTTTTCAGCTTTTCTCCATAGGAGAGGTGCTCCAGCCCCCTCATCAGCTTGGCAGCCCTCCTCTGAATTGGCCTGATTTCCAGGGGAAAGGAAAAAAACAATGAGAAATGGGAAGAAAGGTAAAAGACAAGAGAAAAACAGGGAACAGCAACGACCAGCACCAGGGGTTAAATAAGTATTGTTAACTTTGCCCCACTCAAGACTCTCAGTAAGGGCTCCAAAACCACACACAGCTGTCACAACAGCACGGGGACGCTGAGAAACGCGAGCTTCCAGCACTTCCGAGAGCAGAGGAACCTGCTCCTCTTCCGACACCTCCGTGCCCAGCCAGGACGCTACCGGGGACTAACACGGCACCTGCGCCCTCAGCACCCCGTGTGGCGCATGCGCCGCCCCCGCCCGCCCGCGGCGCGCTCTGACGCGAGAAGCGTAAACAAAGCGGCGCCCTGTGGGAAGGGGGAAGCGCTACGTGTAGGAAGAGGGAGCCTCCATCTTAGGCTCTCGTCGCGGCGGCGGGATGGCGACGGATACCCGGGAGGAGAAGGGTATGTGGCGGTAGAGAGGAGGGCAGGTGTTAGGCCCCGGGGAGGGGGGAAGTCTCGGGCGAGGACCGGGCCCCTGCCTGAGCCTTCCCCCTTCCCTGGGGCCTCCTTGGAAGCTGGTGCTGGGCCTTCATCCCGGGAGACGTACATCCCCTGTAGGGGAGCGGAGGGGTGACGGGGCCGGGAGTGACCCTTCGGGGATAATTTTTTTGCGGAAGCGCTCCCTGTGTTTTGTTGGGGAGCAGGAAGTAATAGGGCCCCTCATATTTTGGTGTCACGGCGGCAGCGGGCTCGGGGCAAGGTGACTCGAGCAGCCGGAAGAGGGAGAAGTTCGTGGGCCTTAAGTTTTACATGATCGACAGCGAGTTACTGCAGTTGTCTTTTCGCAGAAAGTATTTGCAATTTTTATTGCGGCTTTTTGCTTGTGCTTGGATCGCTAGGCCGTTTTGGTTTTGGGGTTTTTTGCCCGCTTTTCTGTGGGGGGATGTAGTTACTTTAGTAAGCAGAAACTGGTGTTGGAATCTTATTTTGGCGATTGTTATTTGGCTTTTTACAGTCAGCTGTGATTTCTGGGCAGTGTGGGTGAATAAATTTGAGTTAGAGGAATAGGACGATTTCAGAGTCATTGCTCTGGAATAATAATAATCTGGGATAATTAGTGTCGAATAATAGAATCACAGCTCTTATAACTGGCTACCGCTATCCGCGGAAGCTGAAGTGATCCGCATGTTTTCTGTGAGGTTATATTAATCAGTCCTCCCAAAATAGCTTCTTTAAGAAGCAAAACCAAAGTTAAGTGTAGCAGATTGCCGTTTGGTGGTTAGTGTAGAGAGTTGCAGAGTTAAAAAAAGGGCAAAATATCACTAGGGTATTGTGGCTTGGATTGCGTTCACTTGAATTTCAGTGGAGAATAATGCTTCGTGTAAAGCCTTTTGCAGGATATGCATCCACAAAATGGTTTTGTCAGAGTGGTAAAGGTTTGCTCTCTAATATTTATTGTGAAACTATATGGCATGGAAAGTTCCCAGTAGATTTTGTTAGAACTGATAAATAAAATTATTAGCAGTGCTTGATCCTTAATGGTATTATTGTAAGACTGGTAGATTAGGATATGATCAGATTGTGTTGAAACAGATCTGATCACTTACTGTGGTTGAGCAGTGAATTTTAAATGTTTGCTGTTGTCATCTATAAATTTCTATTCATGTAATTATTTATCCTGTTGGGCTTTAATTTTTTTTAGTGTCTGTTAATCACTGCCAGTGGTCAAGTTATATTTTTACTTTAATTTGTTTTTAATTATTTCTCATGTGAAAGGGGTTATTTTGAGTGAATAGCAAATATTGACGCACATTTGCAGCTGAACTGATTTCTGTTGTAAGTGCTCCCATTGGAAGAGAAATGCTTTAAAAAAGCAGAAATAAGGCTTTCAGACCTATTTAGTTTGAAATCACAGGGTTTTAATTTAATTTGTGTGGCAAATCGGATTTTTACTTGGACCCTTCCAATAGTTCTAATTCTTCTGGCCAGCAAAGGAAATGGTCTCCCAGGCTACCTTCCTGCTATTTTGGGTGAGTTAAATTTGTTCATGGAAGGATCCCACAAAAGACAAGTGGGCAGGAGGGCTCTGTTGGGAGTATCTGTCACAGAAAGAATTCATTTGGTCCCTCCCTTTTCAGTGGTGATGGACTATAAAATACCTGCCCTTTGCCATTTTTCTGTTTCTGCTTTTGTGTTTTTCCTGATATCTCTCTGAAATAATTTAACTCTTCAGGCTGAACACTGACAGTGGCAGTTCAGTGAGGGGAATCATCTTGTGCACGTCAGTCAAACAGTGTATCCAGTGCAAGTGAGAGACGGGAAGCAGACTGCTAAATAAATCTGGAAATGTGTTTCTGAACAAGTCAGGTCAATATGCCTGTAGAAGGGGATAGGGGACCTCGTCCTGCTGCTGTCTCTTGCACCCTTTTTAAGTTTCCAGCTGCAAATGAGGCCCATCTAACCTGGAAGGGATTTAGGAGAGAGTGTGTGTCAAACTTGCATTTTCTGTTAAATTTTCCTTCTTAATTACTTTCGAATGAGCTGATACAGGAGTCTTCTAGCACCTTTAAATGCTGCTGCAGTAGGTAGCAAGTATGCTGTTGTCTCATCAAGAGGGAAACAAATCTAAGGTTCAATATGTGTGATTTGAGATAGATGATATGTTTAATTTTCTAATCCCAGTGCACTTCTTTTTCATTAGTGTCCAGTAAAAAAATCTTGTGCTCTAGACTTGCCAAACTTCTGTGGGCAAGCAGAATGAAAGCCAGGAAATTGCATCCCATGTTTGACAGTTGCACAGCCATGAATCTAACTCTCATATATTTATCAGTCACAGCAAGAATATTTGCTGTGGATGTATAGGTGTGTACAAACATAAAGGGCTGTTCCCAAGAGAATTGTGATGCAAGTTTGTCTTGCATTTAAATGCCTGCTAACTGTATACTACCAGAGAAGGGTTTGATCCACTTCTCTGTGTGCCATTTCCTTTGCATTAGATACACCAACTGAGTAGTCCAGGGATCGCTTCTGCATTCTCCTACCACCGAAAATGTGGAGAAGTGCCAGCAGGAAAGTTAGTGCACATGCTGACTTCAGATTTGGTAGTATGTAGTAGAGAAACAATTGTAATACTAATTTTTTTAAATTATTATTTATAATGTGGATTATGTTTGGGGTTTTTTTAATATCAAGCTGTAAAATTTCTTTTGTGGCTTAGCTCAATATTTTGACATAGACAAGCTGTCGAACTCTAGAGGACTTAATTTGCTGCATTACCCCAGTTTCATGCAGTACAGGAATGCTTACCTCTGTCTGCTACGGATATTGTAAACCAGCTGAATCTTTGGAGGTTGCTCTGGTTTCTTTTTACAGAGCACAGGAAATGCAATCGATCACAAAGTGGAAAGAACTAAGAATTTTGGAGAGATTCCAAAATTAATACTTTTTTTATTTTTCCCTTTGCATACTTAGGCTTAGTTGAGTCTTACTTTTTAAAGTTCTTGGAATATAGATCTGCTACCCTAAAGCTCATGACTCCTCCTTCTAATAGAATCACCATATATCCCCTATGGTTTCAGGCAGTGAAACAGCCAGAAATGGTGACAGATTTTAAAAGTTATGTGAGCAGGTGTGGGCATTTACTGCTTCTGGCATGAATTTTCTTTAACACTTACACTTTTGTGTAAATTGTGTTTTGTTTTTTTTTTCCAGAACAGCTCAGAGTTATTGATGCAGCAAATAAGTACTGCTTTCCCCATTGTTTTTTTTCTTTTTGTAAGTGAACCACAAAATCCACCCTTCTAACACAGCAATGACAACAAAAATAGTGGAAGAGAGATAATTCAACATGCAAGTTTCAGAATTTTGCAGAGATAAAGGGTCCCTCCTCTTTACTAATGGCACTCAAACTATCTCCTGGTCTCCCTTTTTCTAAAATTGCATGCAGGCTTTTATGTTCAGCTTTCATTTGTAGCTCAGCTTTCCTGCAAAGCTTTTGTGACATGAGGAGCCAACTTGGATCTTGTTTAGAGGTCTAAATGCATCTTGTGATGTATTTCAATTATTTTATTATCCTTCCAAATGAAAGTGTGGAAATAAATCAAGAAGATGTCAGTTTTTGCTTTATTACAGATCGGTAGTCCTAAAGGAATTGCTTGGGTTTGTAAATACTAGTTCTGTAATTTAAATATCTTGACATTTATGGTTGGTTTTGTGTAGGGAAAGATGAGACAGGAAAAGCTTACAGATACGATTGCTTAGCAAGAGATTCTGAAAATATAAAACCT
>VZTT01024007.1:81963-108643 GCA_013400855.1 Buphagus erythrorhynchus
CAGATAAGTTATGGGTAAAATAACAGGTTCGGCTTTCTTAAGACAAGGTGGGAGGTAATCTCCATACTGTACGGAAAATGTCAACTCCGTGTTGCATTGTTTTGCTCACAGCTATGTTTGCTTTGTTGTGTATCAGGAGAAGAACAATAGTTTTGGTCTTGTTTTTAGTTCAGTGTGAACTTAAAAAAAAAAAATTGATTTCAGTTAACTTAGCTTCTGTTAAATGGTCAAGGACATTTTTTTTTGTTGTTTTGTCCACAACAGACTTGCAATCTGGATGTGGATTTTAGCTTTTTTTCATCAAATTACTGTACTGTTATGGTCTGGACAAGCTTTGCCTGATGCTTGCTCTCCCTGCTTTTCATGTCTGCTTATTTCCTGAAGTGGTTGTCACTTATCCATTTATATTTGCACAACTCTGAATGGATCTCTCTTCTGAGGATGTGTACACTGAAATTCTGCCTTTATGACATCATTTGGGAAGGTGTTCTGCAGGCCTGCAGTCACCAGTTTGAAGAAGCACTTTTTGGGATTGTTTTGCACCTGGCTAGTGCTAGATTTATTTGATTGCTCAAGTTCTCGTACTGGAAGAGAGTGTCAGCAAGTTCACGTCTGTCCCTTTTTCCTCCAGCCAACTTGTGGTGTCCAACGGTCCCATTATCTCAGTCTTGTTCCCCTTATACCACATACTTCTCTTTTAATTTAGGCTGGAGAAATCTGACTTGCTCAGTCATTGCATGTAGGAATTGTTGCACTCATTCAGTTATTCTTGGTGCCCTGCTTTGAAGTTTTTCCATTTCTATTGAACCCCTGTTTTTTGAGAGGCAGAGGCACAACTGCACCCAGTATTTAAGGTGTGGTTGGAATGTGAACTTCCAGTGTGATACAATGGCTTTCTTATTCAGTGTTCCTTTCCTAAAAACCCTGAACATACAAACTGTTTTGACTGCGGTCAGATATTGAGTTGGTGTTTTAATGGACCTGTCTACCATGTGATGAAGAACTCATACTGAGTGGTAGTAGGCAACTTCATCAGACCATGGCTTTATATGTGAAGCTGGGATGGATTTTTTTTTTTTCCCTACATGTGTCGCTTTTCTTTCAGTAATAGGTGATCATTTTCTTTGTGATGAAAAACAGTCCTCTGATTTTATAGCAAAACAGCGATGTGGCCTGTATGTGTCATGGGAAGATATGATTACCCAAAGTGTTGGACTATTTTATGAAAATTCTAAGTAGTGCCTAAAGAGTGAAAGGTAACGTAAGTGAATTTTGCTGTCTCTAGTGGTACTGAAATCTCTTTGAAGTGTCCTTTTTTTTTATTTTTCTTAAATGTATATTGTCAGTGTATTTGAGGAGAGTTTCATTTCTTCAGTTTATAAATCACTACTGAACTTCTAACTGATTCTAGGAAATTGAGCCGGAATGTGGAACCCAACTTTGTCTTCTCTTCCCTCCTGATGAAAGTATTGACTTGTATCAAGTCATTCATAAAATGAGGCACAAGAGAAGAATGCACTCACAACCCCGATCAAGAGGACGCCCATCCCGTCGAGACCCTGTTCGGGATGTGGGAAGGTTAGAAACGTTCTTTGGACTGATAATAGGCACATGTGTCAGAATAACGTGATGGAGGAAGGTGATTCGTCAAAGCTTTCCCTGCGATAAAGAAGAGAGAAAATCCTCAAATCAAGCTGCATGGACAAGTTTGTGGCTTCATTGAGGATTTCACATGGTTTCCCGATCTGTCATTTTTCAAGAGGAAAATGGGGATCTTTGCTTTTGCAGAAAAAAGCTCTTTAAAGTTCTGTCTCTAGTTTAGACTAGATCACTTATTGAGCTAATGCAACATGTAATGCTAGCTGTAGGTAAGCTTGGCATGATTGAGCAGGCTAGATGGAGAGGAGGAAATATTTATATGCCAAAAATGTGTTAATATCTTGTAAAAGCCTTTTCTTTCAGGTGTGTCTCTGGATAAGCCTTATCAAATATGGGACTTTTATAAGGATCACTTAGAATTTTGCAGAAGATGCCGCCTCATTTTGAGGATAAAATATTTAAGTTATTTTGATGTTCAAGAGGAGCATTATTGGGACTGTTTCAAATTGTGTCACCGTGATGTGTTAACCCTATTGCCAAATATTCTCTAACATGTAACCACTGAATTCACACAACTTGCTGAGCTTCTGCAAACAGTAGGTTCTTTCCAAAAGGGATCAAGTGGCCCTTGGAGACCCGGCAACAACCCAAAAAGAATGGCTGTTGCTGTGTCTGTATATACAACCTTTCCAGATGCTGGCAGTACCTGTGGACTTAAAGTATTTTTAGAGGATCGACATGGTTATTGATCACTGCTATATGAACTTAACATCATTTTCCAGAAAAAAGGGGGTATAACTTGTTACAGAATTGGAGAAGTCTTTGCAAAGAACTGATACTAGCCCTTCTGCCAAACACCTTTTCCCCGTGGTAGCCACT
The DNA here is from genome assembly GCA_013400855.1 of Buphagus erythrorhynchus. NCBI lineage: Eukaryota > Metazoa > Chordata > Aves > Passeriformes > Sturnidae > Buphagus > Buphagus erythrorhynchus. Next base: position 84,442 of record VZTT01024007.1, read on the forward strand.
TTGCATACAGACTGATGTATGGTATGGGCTGAAACCTTTGGTTAAGTTTCCTTTTTGTGGAAACATCCTGTGGTAGGTACAGAGCCCCAGCAAGAGTCCCCATTTCCTTGAGCTTAAAAAAAAGGACGCTGTAACGAGTAGGTAGGAGGAAACCTGGCAGCGCCCCCTTATTTTTGGCTTTAAAGGACTGAACACCAAGATGGCTTTTGAAGTTAAGCTAAGAGGTTTCCAGTGCAATAAAGTATATACAAGTGAAGGTTTTGCAATGGACTGCAAACTATACATATAACACCACCACACCTTCTCAAGCCTGCCAGGGCCTCCATTTATGTATGTGGCTTACAGCTTAAAGTCAGTAGTTGGACTACTATATGAACTGTTTCTATGATATTTTATACCGGTCGTAAATGCACTCTCAAAACTACAAGAAAGCGGTATGTTTATTCTTTACACCAGCTTTTATTTTCTTTGATCTGAATTTGCTGTAGATGCAACTGCTTTGATTTTTGGGCTTTTTGCTCATACTAAAGAATCTGCTTCCGTTTTAAAAAGCTTAGTAACTGGGTATGGTGGGCTTTAAAGACTGAAGTTGGGGAAGGGAGGGAGAAGTCGCTATTTATAAAACTAAAAGCTATATAAGCTTGTTACTCAGCCAGCAAGTTGCACAGTAATTAAGCAATTATGAAAGTGTTAATGTCTTGTCATAAGGAATTATGCTGTTGGGGAGGGGGGCGGGAAGGGAATGGTTTTGTAGCTGCTTTGTGTTTAGAAACATTTACATTAGCACTGGAGTCTCCCAGTACAGCAATGTTTATGTACCTTGGAGCAAAATAAGCAGCCAGTTGTCAGCTCTTTTTTCAGCCTAACAGCAACTGGAATGTTACTTTATAAGGAAGAGCAGAGTTCTTACATCTCTTCTGTCAAAGAGCTGTTTTTATAGAAAAGAGCCCTAATTATTTTAATTACTAGGAAGCTTGGGCATTATTAAATTGTAAAATGCACCAATGCATTACTAATAAATTGTTTAAAACAGAAATTATTAGAAATAATATAATTGGCTTATTCAGTTAGGAAAGTCACAGTTAAAGTTGCGGTTTCACAAAGCATGGAGAGTTTTATTTATAAATGCTATGGAAGTAGACCTTCAAATGCAGCATACCCTCTGGCTGCAATGTTCTGTGAAATTTTTTGTTGTCCAATAGGTTGTTTCATAATGTGGAAAGTGTAATATTAATGCCTAAGTTTGAGTTTGGTTTAGACAAATTTGTTACCTCTTGTTTGGTATGAAGGTACAGTTGAGTAGAGTTCCTTCCTTAACTACCAAAATTCCTGTACAGAGGAAGTAACAGTGGAGTAACTGAGCTATTTCTGATCCTTCCAGTTCACATTTAAAGCTGTAGAATATATTGAAGCAAATAGAGTTGAGAGTGATTACATTGATATCCTGGGCAGCTCAGACTGTTCCTGTGAGGTATTCTGCTGTGACGGATGCTCCAAGCAACCTTGTTTAATCTTTGATATCTAATTTGTGTAGGCGTCGACCAGAAGATTATGATATTCATAACAGCAGAAAGAAACCAAGGATTGACTATCCCCCTGAGTTTCACCAAAGACCAGGTTAATATCTTACTATGAAGATTTGTGTGCACCAGTTCACAAGTGTTTTCTCTTTTAGCGTATCCTTGTTAATTCAAAAGTAAAATGCTGATATAACTGGGATATAAAAATGTGACTTGTTCCAAGTGCTGCCTGCTGCTTTAACCCACCTCTCCCAGAAGTCAATGACACTATTTCACCGGTTTGAGAGCTGAGTTAACCTAGGCTGAGCATTTTCTAATAGCCTTGAATTGTGTACATTGTTGTGAATGATCCTCTCAAGTGCTGTGTTAATGTGGGCACAAGAATAGATCCTGACCTACTTGTCAGGATGCTAATCATCAAATAAAAATGTCTGAGAAATTTCCACCTGGGAATGTCAGCTGAGACTGCGTGACTAGCAGCTTTCGTATGGAGATGATAGTAGACATTGTTATGTTTTCAGAGAGAATTTTATTTACAAACTTGATATGCGTTAGGGAGGGGGATATTGCACTGCATTTTTACAAGAGGATCTAATGATGAAGGGACATTTGTTGTTCCCTAAAAAGAAATGTTTGCAGTGGTAGTGCAGCAACAGCACTGATCACAGTGCAGCTTTATTTTCTTCAGAAAGCAGCTATTAAGAAATTGTCACTTTTAGTCTAACAAATTGTGTTTCACATCTCTTAGAAAAGTGCATTCTGCAATTTCAGTCGTAGATTTCTAAACCTGTTCAGAACATGCCTCTATCTGTCCAGCTTGTCTGCAGAGCCTGAATTCTTTCATGCAAAAAGTATTGTTGCTGCTCTGCATCTTTTTAAGGACATCGTCTAAAAAAACAGAACAAGATTTTAAAAAAATAATGAAGCTCAGAAGCACTATTTTATTTTGGCGCAAGCTTGCCTGTTGTTTTGCACTATTCCACTGAGCTCTTTAAAGGGATTTACTGAAGCTGTAAGAATTCTTTGCCCTGTAGGGCTTTTCCAGATAGTTTTTAGTTTATTTTTAATTTCCTTTGTAGCATTGTATCTAAAACATATTAGGAAAAGAGCTTTAAGGGTTGCCCAGATGAGCACATTCTACTGAATACACAGTTAGGAAGTAGTAATGGCCACATGCTAACTGCCTGGAGACAGTACTCTTCAAATTCATGAGCATTCCTAATTCATTTGACTAAATTTTAAGTCTTTATTTGCAGTTTCCCTCTTGCTAGTTTTTGGTTCTGTGTGCTACTTCTTACAGGTTTATCCATGTCATGTATTTGTTATTACATTATACTACCTTATCTGCATTGTCTATTAGTAAGTTTGCATTGTCTATTAGTAAGTTTTCAAGAGTTATTTTAAAAGCGAGGGTAATGGCAGTTAGACAGTTTTGTAGCTGGCACAAAATTGAAAGGATGCTTTCTAGTGAATATAATTTTTAAGATTGTTAACTTGAGATGGTAAATTGAATTAATGCTGCTTGATGTTCGAACAGGGTATATAAAGGACCCCAGATATCCCGAAGTAGACAGGTAAGGTGTGTTCATATTATTCATTTTATGCCCTGGTAACTTGTCTGCATGGATAAGTTGGATTTAGTTCTACAAATTTTTATTCCCAACAGACGATTTTCAGGAGTTCGACGAGATGTATTTTTAAATGGGGTAAGTTGTTGCTTGCAAATTTTTGGGGAACTTTATATTCAGCTTTCTGCACTTCCAAAAAACACTCAACACAATTTTTAATGTTACTGTCTTTAATTTTAGTCCTACAATGATTACGTGAGAGAGTTCCACAACATGGGACCACCACCACCATGGCAAGGAATGGTTTGTGTCTTGCTGAATTTAATTCTTCTCCTTAGCATACAGCTTCTTTTTGTTTTCCCCTAAAGGAGCCTGGCATATTCAATGTGCTCTCAACTCTTCACTTTCCCTAAAATGTATCTTTTCTGTAATAGTGTAAAAATTTTAGGGGAAAAGTATTGATAGTAATGTTTTGAAATTTACTTTCAACAGTAGACTGGCATTCTTAGTAAGCTCTGAAGAAATAGCAGAACCCTCCTTTAGCCTAGATTGGAGGGTGTGATCACATTCTGTATTCTGCGAAATGTTCATGGTAATTGGCTCTCAAACAGCAAAAGCATCAAACAGGTGAACTTGTTGAAGAGGCTCATGGAATGGACTGCTGGGCTCTAGTGTTATGCAGTGGCTTGCTTTTGGCTATGGCAATGAAGCATGCACAAAATTACCAAGATGTGCTGCACAGCCTAATTAAAATAAGCCTTCCTGTATTACAGCCTCCACTGAAATGCACTTTTTCCCCCAGTCAGATGAGCAGATAGATACATGAGTGTACGTATCTACAACTATGTAGATAGTTCACTTGTACTATCAGGTACTTGTACTGCAAAGTTGTGGTTTTGCCTTCATGTCAGGAGAAGTAGTCATAGTGATTTTATTTTGGTTGTATTTAGTAAGTCTGGCCTGATTTTGCATAACTGTAATGAGTCTTTTGGCTCTTGTGTGTACTGGCAATTAGCAAAAAGCAGTGCCAGATGTAGAGATGCTCCTACAGCCTCTCATTTTTCTCAGCTGAAACACAACTCCTTACAACTGAAGGAAGTAAACAAGGTTGTCAGATGGGGAGGAAAACAGTTTTTCAAACACAATTAAGCCTCCAGAAAGTCCCTTTTTTTTTCTCCTCCCCTCTTCTGCATGCAGTTGAAGTAGTTGTCCTAGAATCCCATGCTTCCATTTACTTTCTTTGTAACAAAAATGCAAGCAAAGGTGCTTTGATATTATGGCAAAGGAAGACCTTGCTGATTGAAGAAATGGAAGCAATCAGCCAAAATGTCTTGTTTAAAAACAAAATCTGCTAGGATTTTATCAAATAACTTTGTCTTGCAAAGTCAGCTTTTTAATTTAGAATAGAAACATGTTCATAAGGAATGAGTATGACATGTTTCTACAAGAACTCACTGGTTTGGAAAGAATTCACATACTGTATGCAAAGCTTTGAAAAATCCAAAACCAAAACTGCCACATTTAAGTAGCAGAAGTTTTATGTATGGTGTCATGTTGAGGCAGATATGGAAAGAAGAGATATTGGGCTGTGGGGAGGGTGTTTACCAGACTTCTCCAAGCAATGGTAGAGAGGTAGTAAAGCATGCCAACCTAATAGAAAGTAGTCTGCTGTTCTGTTAGGAGGCTGTGTTCAGATTTATTTAGATGCGGTGTTTCCCATCTGAATGATGCACTCCTTGTGTGCATTCCTTTGCTTCAACAAACTTCCTGTAACTTTCTTGTAGCCACCGTATCCGGGTATGGAGCAACCACCACACCACCCTTACTATCAGCACCATGCACCTCCACCTCAAGCGCACCCTCCATACTCAGGACATCATCCTGTACCCCATGAAGCGAGATACAGAGACAAACGAGTAGTAAGTGTCCACACAGACAGAGGGGATGCAAGTCAGCAGGCTGGAGTAGGAATCTGGGGTCCAGGGGTAGCCTAGCCTGGGCTTTGTTGGCTATGGTAAACACATGTTTATGACCTGCATTAGAGTTCCTTGGAAAGATCAGTTGTTTAGATTGAGTGCACACCTCCAGCAAATTTGAAAAGCCTTTCTCTTCCCTGATGAGGTAGAAGTGAAAAATTCTCAGACTCTTAAACTGAGGTGTATGCTTAAATTGACTTCCAGCCTATCTACCTCTGAACATTCTCATGCTGAAGTCTGAATAAGGGCATGCGTGTAACTTTGCTTGTGCTCATGGACAACAGATTACTTTATCAGCAGACTTTCATGTTTTAAAACTTCTTACAGGCACATCAGAAGACGGGGCAGATTGTTAAATTTTTGTTAGCTGACTTGAAAGGTTCCTTAGCTTTCAGGTCTCTTGCTGGTGTCTGGCATTTGAACCCCAGATTCTGCACATGGATGCTGGACACTTGTTTGGTTGGGTTTGTCTTTTTTCAAATACTGGGCTTTCTGATGAGTTACAGCCAGCCCTATAGATAAGGGAGGGAATTCTGATCTGGGAAAGAAAATAGCAGAGCTGTCCTTTCATCACAGCACGACTATGATATGAGAGTAGACGACTTCCTTCGCCGCACACAAGCTGTTGTCAGCGGTCGGAGAAGCCGGCCCCGGGAGAGGGACCGAGAGCGGGAGCGTGACCGGCCTCGAGATAACCGGAGAGACAGAGAACGTGACAGAGGCCGTGATCGGGAAAGGGAGAGAGAGAGGATTTGTGACCGGGACAGAGACAGAGGTGAAAGAGGTAGATACCGAAGATAATCTATCTGGAACCAGTGCTCATTTGAAACAAAAAAAGCTTGTATTTTTTTGTGTGTTTACAAGTAGTACATTTTATTTTCAGCTGTCTACTTAAAGTTTGTTGTGTAGAAGGATTTATAATGACCCTCTCTATTCCAAGCATGCAGTGAACTATGAACTGGAAAAGCTCAGATAGGCCAAAAATAAAATACACAAAGCTGACACTCAACTTCATGTTTCTATTGGAACAGAGTTGGGAGCAGCTAAGAATGTAGATATTGATTAATTCTCAATAAGTGTTCATCTACTTAGTGACTTCATTCTACGTTTTTGAATACTGATGGATAACTGCCTTTTTTCTTTTTTTTTGCTTTGATGTTTTCTTCCTGTAGTTTCATATGGTTCGATGGGAGAATGCTGCTATCAAGTATGCAAATACTGAAGTATGATTTCTTTTTATTTTTTTTTTATGGTATGGCAGTGTTGTAGCAGCCTTTTTTTTTCCCCCCTCTTTCCCCCCCATTTTTTAACCCTATCTGTGAAGTCAAGTATTTTTTTTTCAGTCTTCAGTAAGGAAAGCAATATTATGAAGACACTATTGATACCTGATTTTTAGCTTTTTTTAAAAATCTTCCCACATTCAGTAACATTTCGGTCAATTCTCTTGTCTAGTCTCTTTCCAAAATGTACACATTGCTTGGAATGTTCACAACCTGCGTGCATAGAACCAGAGAATATTGCTGTATTCTACATTGCTACCACTTTTTTTTTATAAAAATAAATTGGTAACTATTGAAATGTTTAAAACTCCATGTTGGGTTTCTTGATTTTCTAAGCTCAACAGCTTTGCTAGATTCTGGCTGTTCTAGGAAATGATCTATGTTCAGAAATAGTTCAGATGTTCTTTGTGGTAAGTGAAATTGATCTGAAGCCTGTATTTAGGAAAAGGACTGCTGATATAAAAGGGAACTGCATTTCTGTTTCTATAGTGAAGTAGCCAGTAAATCCTGCAGCTCATCAGAGTTATTAAGTCCATACATGTTCAACTTAATCATATGATCTTCAAGCTGTTGAGAGGCTGTCCTCAGCCACAACATGCCGGTCTCAGGAATGTGTTCGTCCAGCAAGATCCAGAGTCTGCACATGTGTTCTTTCTAGTGATCACTTGTTACTTCTCTCAAATAGGAAATATTTTAATGCAAATGCCAATGGTAAAACTGGGGCGGGGGGGAAGCAAAACTTGTAGTGAAAGCTCTTCAGTTTATGTAGCAGTTTCCAACTTTCCAAAACTTGTAAGAGTAGCACTGCCTTGGTGGACTTCTTCATGAACTTCCTTCAGTGTCTTCTCATGTAACAAATCCAGACTGTGCTTTAAACACCTTCAGCTCCACCCTAGTGAGTACTGCAGCTATTTTTATAAAAGGCAATATAGGACTGGCCACCATTTGTGGCATTTGTGCAAATGTGTTTTTTTTTAATCTGGCAATAATTTGTACTCTGTTTATTTTAGTCTACAATCACAGTAAACATCTATATGTGTTAAACAAAAAGTTAGACCTCCAATGTACAAGTATTTTTGGATTATTTAAGCAGTACAAGAGGCTGAATATGTGTTTGGATTCCTCAACACAGTTTATTGTGCACAGAGAGGTATTGCCTGCTAGCTGGAGGATTAGATCAGTCTGTCAGATTTAGAGTACATTCTGTGTCTAATTGAGAAATGCATCACAGACCACCCTCATACTTTGATATCTTTCTCTGCATCATATATAGACTCTAAAATGAAGAGGGGGTGTTGGTTTTGTTTGAGCTTTTTTGTTTGGTTGGTTTTTTACTTTTTAAATTCAATACTGGATAAGCCAAATTTCTCTGAGTAGGTTACTGAAATGAAGCACCTCCTTACAATGACTGGAGCACTTTGTCCAGCTTTTCCCATCTATCCTGTTAACAGTCTCCTTTGTTAGCCCTGTCTCACCAATACCTGTGCAGCATGCTGGGAGGCTTGCTGGCCTTCTGGCATCCAAACCAACATCTCAGCAACTGGGTGATGGGCTTGTAGTGATCCAGCTTGGTGGAGCTGTGCCTAGGGACCCACCTGGCTCCCTTCACTGCTACAGCAACCCCTTTCTGATCTGGGGCCTTAGTGTCATGCAGTTCCCCTTTCTATTCACATATGTGCATATTCCTGGTTATGGTCCCATCATGACAACAGGAACAGTATACCAGAAATTGCCATGAGAGATGCAGTAGTCTTCTTGTAACCCCTCTTTAGTTTGGAAACAGTTGAACTTTTGTACATGTTGTAGTATGAAGAAGTTTAGGCAGATGTTGAAACATGACAATGCTAATAAAAAAAAAAGTTGATGTGGTGTAAGGAATTTTATTATGTAAACAAATAATCATATTCTGTTTGAAAACAATTCCAGAGTATTTAAAAATATCAGTTAAAATTTGAGCAAGTTTTTTCTTGAGTAAGCTGGCACAGTACTGAAATAACCTTACCTAGAGCAGGAGGCCTGGACTAGCAGCATTTTACAGGTGTCTTTAACACCTGAAGAAGTACTACATTTACTACCACTCTTATCTGACCCAAGTGCAGCACTATTTTCTCTCCTACTTTTCAGGCAAGGCAAGTGGCTATTGCTCTGTTCCCACGTGGAATGCTACTTCTTTGCAAGTTCCCTTTTAGAGGTTTTCCTGCATTTATTGATTAGCATGGCTCAGAGGCATTTGGGGGTTAAGATGGGCATGTTCCTGACAGAGATGGTTTGTACACCCCTGCAGTGATCCAGTTAGAATGATGGCCTGTGCAGTTGGAATTCCAGACTGAATGAGAAAGAGAAATGGTTCCCAGGAAAGTAATTTTTTTAATGGTCTTAGGATTCTAGTCTCTCCTCAGCCCCCAAGTAGTCAGTGCATTTGCCGCTTGCAGCTCCCAGTTTTCATGATTGTGGCACTTCAAATGGGTGCATTTTAGGAGCCCATGATCTTGGATTCACTGTCCAGTCTGGAGAGAGCTTTTCTGACAGGAGAGGAGGCATTTTGGTTGTGAATCAGTGATAAAGCCTGCATGACTCTAGAGGAGAAGACAGAGTTAGGATAGGGAGCCTAGTTGCAGACCCACAGTGCCACACAGGGCAAGGCTGAATTTATGAAATATACCAAAATATTTGAGATATTTGAAAATTTAGAGCAACAATTACCATGGCAAGGACCATGTGTGATCAGCTAACATGGTCCCAAGGGATAAAGCAACTATAATTCGATTTTATTTAGACCAGAAGGAATTTTCTGGCTAAGCAAGCAGCTCTGCCCCACAACAGCTTTGTTGTGGTGCATTTGTGATATGCCCAGCTTAAAGCATATTCCAATAAACTTGTTCACCAAAGAATGTGCATAAATGCCTTCCTGAATCAGGCTAGGAGAAGAAAACTGCTGATGGGAACAAGGTGTCTATTCTTTCTTCATCTTTGTTATCTTGCTGCATCTTCTACAGCAACATAGGCAGCACTTGAAAAGAATGAAGACAATAGTGGTTGTACAGGTGAACAAGAATGCCAGAACATCCAGGGAGTGGTACTGGTACCAGGTGAGATGGTGAGCAGCTGGTCTCAAGTGCTTTGCTCCTTTGTGACGCATGACAAATTCAATCCAGAAGACAGCTCTGTCCAGAGGCTTAACAGGCTGGTCATGCTGTATCTTGGATAACTTTAGAGCATTTTCCTTATAGCTGGGGGAAAAAAAAGGAAGAAACCTAAGAGATTTCTCACTTATTCCTGAAACAAATATTCCTGAAACAAACCCTCTAGCACCTGGCAGTCTTCTTGAGGAACGTAGATGGCCCTGCTTTTACTTTCATCAATCTTATTTAAATATATTTGAAACTGGTCCAATTTATTCCTGTATGCATAAAATTGGGTTAAGAATAGTAATAGAGAAAGCCAGTATTTTGCAAAAAAAGTTATTAAAAATTATTCCAGATACTACTTTTTAAAAAACCAACATGGAAACATTTGCAGCATTTCTGTTCCAATACAGTAGAGTGTGCTGATTTGGGCTGGGATAGAGTTAACTTTCTTAGTAGTAGCTGGTGTGGGCTATTTTATGGATTTGTGCTGGAAACAATGTTGATACAATACGGATGTTTTCCTCACTTCTGAGCTTGTATCCAGTCAAGGCCTTTTCTGGTTCTCACACCACCCCACCAGCCAGGAGGCTGGGGCTGCACAAGAAATTGGGAGAAGACACAGCAAGGAAAGCTGATCACAACTGACCCAAGGGTATCTCAGACCCTGTGGTGTCATGCTTAGTAGTAAAACTAAGGGGAAGGTTGGGGAGGCCACATGTACCAGTTGCCATCCAGGTTGATACAGATCACCTCTACCATGGCTGACTCCCTGAAGATACTAGATACCTCCATCAGTGCTGGTCCATTTGCTTCAGGAATTTGCAGGTTCTTACTTGAAGGAACACCTGTCCTTCAGACTGGATGGGAGTTGCTGCTAAAGATGGAGGACTTCAGCATTTTTCCAATCCCTTTGTCAGTGGTCTTATCCTTAGCAAGGGATCCCAGCTGCTGGGCTTCCTTCTCTAAGTCCTGACTGATAGGTACAGTAACCGAAGGATGCTGCTAAGTCAAGTAGGAGAAAGAACTGTTAGGTCTACAGGTAGCTAAGAACTAATAAAGCTAGAATTGTCATTCAGAGCCTCCAGCGAATTTACACTAGCAAAGAACTCTCAAAAGCTCCTCTGAACTTTCCAAGGACTATTTTTCTCAAAGCACTCATACAATGCAGTATAAGGAAAACCAAATTATTGATGCCTCCTTTTTGACAAGTGCTGATTTTCAGAAAGGAAGGATGGTCTTCATCTGAAATCCAAACTTCAGCTACTCTGCATTTTCCGTTCCCAGAAGAGCCAGCAGAATTTCTCACATCAGCAGCCCAGGATTTTAATAACCTCAGCCTACTGTACAAGAACAAAACTCACGTGGAATTGTAAATGACTGTGCTCAGTGCATCAACCAGGTCCTGTGTCTTCATTGTGTTGAAATCCACCTGAACTGCAGCTCCTTTTGCTACCATGTGAACAATGTTGTCATGCTGGTCAGCAAACATGGGAATCCCAACCATTGGGATCCCGTGGTAGATGGCTTCATAGAGCCCATTGGTCCCACCATGTGTAATAAAGGCCTTTGTCAAGGGATGGCCTGGAACAGGGAAGGAGAGGTATGTGTTACAGCATCTGTGGGAGACTATTCACTGGGATGTGAGCGCTGCATAGAGGGGGCCAGTGCACTGTTAGAGCAGGGAACAACCCTGACCTCTGGATCAGCAGCAGAGCTTGCATGCTTAGCTTTCACAGTCACACTTACTTTAACACAACATGTGAATCAGCATGCCCCTCCAGACTACCCCACAGTTACTTTGGCCCTTCCACTATTGTGCAGTTGTTTTCACACAGTATCAGGTTCATAACAGCCCTGTGTGTCAGCCTTGCTTAGGTCAAGCATTTTGAAGAATAAGCCCTGGAAATGAACTGCAGAGGCCAAATCTAACTCCAGAGTACCTATCTACTTTGGTATTTACTCCTGCCTATGGGTGCTTTTGAGCCCTTCCAGACAACTGCCACCAAGCTCTGTAAGTCAGAGCCTTTTAGTAAACTAAGGCTCCCAAAAGCAAAGCTCTGCAGCTTAAGCTGTGAAACAAAGTGTATCCACAAGCGTCATATGGTTCTGTGGCCTGAATTAACCATTCTAGCGGAAAAACAAAGGAAACAGTTTTCCCAAGGGTGCCATCCATCCCAAATAGAATCAATCTCACCAAGCAAGTCATTTTGTGGTATCCAGTCATAAATCCTGGTGTTGGAGCCCAGAGTTTCTGGTTTTTTCCCTTTGTACCGCCAGAGGACCTTGAACAAAGGAAGAACAAGGTAAGTGTGGTGCATGTGATGTGCCTTTCTGTATTATTACATGTAATTTAGAACTTTATCTCAAACCCGCATACCTTTTCCCAGTAGTTCAAATAGCTTTGGCTCTAGTTGAACTCTGATTGGTTATTATGTGCTAATTATAAAAAATGGATGGAGTGGTTCTTATATTTTGGCCTGTAGACACACCTCCATGTAATTTGGTTCAGAGGAGGTAAAACACCAGAACTCCCCGTGGAGTAATTCAGCAATGTGTCTCTCTGAGAGAGCCCAGCTTCCTGGCTGTATCACATCCATCTGGTGTGCAGGTAAAGAACAGGCCACTCCAAACATAAAAGACTCACTGAGAGCAATGAGAGTGAAAAAAGCAAGGCAACAAGGCAACTTGTTTTAGGTTTCAAAAGAAATTCACCTTTTGTGGAAGCTGGCTGAGGGCTTTGGCGATCACATTACTTTTTTCATCACTCAGATTGTAGACCATTGACCCAAGAGTGAATACAATGACACCATGTTCCCCTGAGCTCTGAACAAATTCTTCCATTTCCTAGGAGAGGCAGAAAACATACCAGGGGTAATTACACAGTGCACATTACACAGATTTCTGTGAATAGAGAGCATAACCTTTTCAGCTTATTAAGGAAATGATGGTGGTGTGAGCACCTCCTGACAGAAGGGCTTGACAAAGACAGACCTGGCCCTATGGAAAACAGTCAGTTTCTCCCCAACAAGGAGCAGGACAAGTTGAGACAGGTGAAAGATGCTTTGTCTTTTTGAAAGCAAGTTTCAGGATACATTTCAAGCAGCAGGAATGAATCCTGGCATTATCATGAGTAGGCCATACATACTCTGTGACACTCTCCCTAGGATGGTCATGGTTCTGGATTTTCCTGGAACAAGTATTTTGTGTTATATAGCTCTCCTGAAACCTGAGAGGGTGTTTCAGCATCCTGATCACAGATTCACCAAGTTGGTGCCGTCACTTTGCTAGTCAGACAGTTCTCATTTCTTAAAATGCACCACATTGCTCAAAACATTTTCTACAAATCAGACCAATAGGTTTTCCTGTTCCTTTTATTAGTTAGTGTCATGTGAGCTGAAGCACTAACATGCAAAAGAGAATGGTTATCCATTTTCCCCAAGCTCAACCCATGCCACAGGGGAGTGGGAAGAAGAGTTAGAAGGTTTATTTTAGTAGACTGCACTGAAGATGGCCTATATCTTACAAGGCTCCTACAGGAATGATAATCTACACTAGAGCTTGTCATGTTGTCATCTTCAGTATTTGGGAATCTCAAATTCTCCCTGAATACTGCAATTCACAGCAAAGCATAGGCTGGAGATGCTCAGTGTTTATCACTCATCTGTTTCTGCAAGTTTTGACCCCATTTTACCTAGAGAATTTGTCTTGTCACAGTGCCTTCTGGCATCAGGTATTTCAATGTTATCATGGGCTGCAAGTCTGTGTCTTAGAATTAAACATTACATTTAAGTACCCTGAGGTAGCACCTATTTTTCCTAAAATAGACATTGTATTACCCCATGCTGACATCAGCTGTCCTCTTTTAAGACAGCAGGCTGTAAACCAGCCCTCAGTTCAGACAAGTAGGGATGGATGCTAAATAGTTCCTTGCTCCCCAGCAGCACCAGAGCATCTTCTTTAAGAATGAGCTTTCTCAGGACATGTCTTGCATGGTTATCAGGGAGAGAAACGGTCTTTGTAACAAACCAGCCAACGGCAGAATGAAGTTGGGATACCTTTGGTAATGATTTTGCAGGCTTGCAGTGAAGTCCTCCAACAAACTCAAAGTTGGGCAGAAAAGGGCGTGGAAATTCAAAATCCCAGTATGTTCTGATTAACCAGATCTCTGCTTTCCCCATCGTCTCACACAGGGTTGTGGGCCTTCCTGTGGACAAGGTACAAGAGGTTTACAACATGCACTGGAGTGACCTTGTTTGCTCTAGATTGTGAAACAGGAATCTTACCTTTGCCTTTTGGCACTCCCAATCAGTGTAGTTTATCAAACCATGCATAAAATGAAAACATCCACAAATCTGGATCTATTCCTTGCCCTGTCCTGTGTTCAGGTTTAGCAGGTGGCTGTGAGCAAGGCAGTACAATCCTTAAAAGGATTTTGAATCTTCGTGATTACTTTAGAGAAATACAAGTGAGAAGCATTTAGTATCTAATATAGAAGTGCAATTCTTGTAGTGCTAAATTATTACCTGTGCTTGTAATAAAAACACAGAGAACACTTGGGGAAGAGAATAATTACTGAAAATTTAGTTCCAAATAAAGAATGAATGAATCACAAGGTGATGATCACCTGTCAGGTAGGAGGAAAGTTTTTAAACAAAGTTCTGTAGCATTTTTCAAATGGTGACTCATTTAGCAGCTGCTCAGACAACAATAAAAGACAGATACAAACATCTCTAGTTTTCTTGAGGACTGAGTCAGCTGCTTCTGACACATTTTGGGAAAAAATTAACCAGCTCCATAGTTACTTTTAATGTCATTTTATGCTAAACCAAATATTTCTAGAAATCCATCTGGAAAAAAATCTAATGGTAATCTGATGTTTTATAGTTTACCATTTGGAAAAATATATATTCTTAGCTACATGTTGCAAGTTGTCTTTGCAATATTTTCTTGACAAAATGAAACTGGGGAGTAAAAGGGTTAGAAGTATTGATAAATAGTTTTCCAAAGCCAGCATAATGCAAGCAGGAATCATGCTAAATAAGCTGCAAGATAAAAATTACCTGTAGGGCATCTTCTTACAGTACTTGATCAATATAATTATCTATACCAGTAATTTTTTCTTTATGTTTAAATTAGAGAGCAGTGAGTCAGTTCCAAAGTTGCTGAAGTGAAAATTAAGTTTGCATTACAAGTAGTGATATAAAGTTGTAATAAAATCTTTATGTGGTATTCGAAAATTCAATCCAGGGAAGAGGGACTAGTTTTCAGAGCGCAAAGGTGTTCTTTGCAAATGCAATAAAAGATTGGACAGCAACAGAAGAGAGGCCCTTGTGTTTGCTGTTCACTCGTTATCTGCCTAAACTTAGATACCCTGAACAAGATTCAAAGTCCATTGAACTATAAGGTCTCTTTATTAAATGTTGAATCATGCCTAAGTTGTACTATGTTGGAGCAAAATTTTCAGGTATGTACGTAGTTTAAGGAGACTATTTCAAACTCTGAATGGTATATGAAATGGAAAGGTGACAGCGTTTATTGTTGAGAATCTGAACTGACATATCCACACATCCACATAGTGCACATCCTGCACTATGCAGAGTTGCAAGATACTTCAGGATTACCATCTCTGCTGGCCTTTGAGAAAGAGTATTTTGAGACAACAGCATAGTGGTCCCAAAGCATTCAAAAGGCACAACCTATGCAAGAAAAGAAACCACTCAACAGCTGCCTTACCTAAGATGTTACTGTAGTACCTATCCCATTCATCTCGCCAAAACTTCACAAAAAATAAATCCGTGCAAATGTAAAAGAGGAAGTTCTGTAGTCTTTCCATGAAGGACATCTGGTGTGTCAGCCCCATTGTGCTAGCAGGCACATAGGAAGGTGGGGACGGAAGCCCACCACACAGCCGCTCTACCACATTCCCATCAGAGAAGCGGAAGCTGTAGACAAAAGGGATCTCTAGGATTTCTGCTACAAGCTCCCCACCTACAGACAGGGGGTCAGCAATCAGAACATCAAATTTGGCCTGCTGCAGCTTTGCTATCAGGTGAGAGTTCATCACCAAGGTGTCACAGGTCTGCTTTGACATATTGGTAAAGACCTCCAGTTGCTCTTTCATCATCCACATGATCTCCCAGGGAAAGAGATTAGAGGCTTCATTCAACCAGAAATTGAGGAAGTCCTCCATGGAGGCATCCAAGGTCTCCTGGCTAAAGGGGACTTGCAGGACCTCAAAAGTGAAAGGAGAGGAAGTGTCCTGGTAGTTGATGAGCAGATTGCTTGAGGGCACCAGCACAGTCACTTCATGACCCCGGAGAATGAGCTCTTGCAGAAGCACTTTCACGTTGATCCAGTGACTGGCATCAGTGGGCCAAACCACCACCCTTCCACAAAAACTGGTGCTGCAGCAGCATGCATAGGCCCAGAGCAGCCAGGGGAATTTTGGCCCCAGCATCTCAGCATTCCACATACAACTCTGGTCTGACCGAACTGGAAGCAGTTCACTGCTTCACTGTGCAAACACTTCAGAGCCAACCAATTAAAAGTGGCATTTGTTTGGTGACTAGACTGGCAAACATGATTGGCAAATGTGGCAAGAGGGAATGTCGTAACACAAAACAATACTCATGGGAGGACTGGGCAAGCAGCAAAACCCATTCTGGAGTGTCCTGCAGAGCCATAGCTGATCTCAAAATTACAGCAGCTCCTATCTGCTCACCACGAAGTGCATTTTGCAGCATGTGAAGACCAGAAGCCTTTTCCCTGTGTTGTGGTTTAATCTTGATAGGCAGCTAGGCACCACAGAGCCTCTAAATCTCCCACTGTAGGAGGAGAAAAGGATGGGCAAATTTAGAAAACTCATGGATTGAGACTGAACAACTTTAGAAAAAAAAGGAGAAAAAAAAGGACAAGAAAAGCAAGTGATGCAAAAAGAACAGTTGCTCACTACCAGCCAACCAATGTCCAGTGAGTTCTCGAGAAACAGCAGCCCTGACAAACTTCTTCCCCGTATTTTTTATTTTGTTGAGCATAAAATCATCATGGGCTGGGGTATCCCTTGGGTGAGTCAGGGTCAGCTGTCCCAGCTGTGTCCCCTCCTGACTTCTTGTGCATCCCCAGTCCCCTTGCTGGTGGGGTGGACTGAGAGGCAGGAGAGGCCTTGACACTCTGTAAGCACTGCTCAGCAGTAATTAAAACATCCCTGTATTATCAAAACTCTTTTCAGCACAAATCCATCATGCAGCCCATGCAAGCTAATAAAACAGGTATTGCACATGGAGCTTTAAATGCCAAACCCCACAGTTCACAATAAAAAAAGACACCACAAGATCCAAACAGCTCTGAGGCTTACACAACAGACATCAAACCATGCTTCAGCTAGCACAATATTTTCTAGTGTCTGTCATCATAAAATGATAAGCAACACAAACACACAGCTAGGTACTCTTAAGAGTAGGATACTGTAACAACTTAGCTCTCTCAACAGAATTACACCTTATTAGTGAAATATAAATAAAAATTTTAAAGTCTCATATTGAAATACCCATTTTATCTCCCCACCAGGAATGCATATGTTTGGCCTGTTTCCTTTTAAGCATTACTATAATTGCCTAGAGCAAAAATGGGAAAACAATTATACAACTATTTTTTTTTTTAATTAAAAACCACTTACAAATAAATATAACTATAATTAATAGTTTTTTAGACACCTTCAGAAAAGCAAAGAGCCATGTCTCTGCAGAGGGCCTTTTATCACTGTGAATTGGGGCTCATCTGATCTCCCAGACTTTTATAGGTCCAGAGGAGGATATTGTCTCTAATTTTGAGACAAAGTAGCAAGTAAGAAGTGTGCTATGGTGGGTATATAGTATTTTACTGTTCGTAGTATTTGTCATGATTCATCTATGAATATGACTAATGAGCCCTGTTTCACGTGCTTTAGCACTGTTTTACATATCCTGGAAGTACCTGTACAGACTTAGCTCTACTACTGTAGCAGATCAGGATTAATAGGCAGTGCTTGTACTTGCCTGTATTGTTTGACTTCACGCAGGAATTTTGAAGGAAGGAGAGTGAATTTGGGGCTGTCGTGCTCCTAATTTGTTCCTTAACCTCTCATCTCTGGGTATTTACTCTTGTGTGTACAGCAGATGTAATTGCAGGAAAGAGAGCAGCCTTACCTAAAACTTCACTGTAGTATTGATCCCAGCTTGCCCAGAGAACATAATGAAATATAAAATCCTGCAGAGTGTAGCTGAGGATGTTTTTTAGTCTTTGCCAGAAGGTCATCCTATCTGTTAGGCTGGTTAGGGTGGTTGGTACATAGGAAGTAGGCACTGGGAGTGTTCCACAGAGCCGCTCCACTGTGTTGCCCATGGAGAACCGGAAGGTATACACAAAAGGGATACCCAGCTTCTCAGCAACCAGCTCCCCGCTGGGTGACAGTGGGTCTGCCAAAAGGACATCGAAGGTGGATGCCCTCAGTCTTTCCATCACGGCCTCATTCTTCACAACTCCATCACAAATGATTTTGGTTATGTTCTTCATCTGCAATATCTTTTGAGCTATCTTGTAAGCACCTTTCCAGATAGGTAGCTCTCTCTCCTCATAGAGAAAAAAATATAAAATTTCATCCATTAAGTCAGCCATCTCCTTTTTGGTGATTGTCACATCAATCACCTCAAACTGGAAGGGTGAGGGCTGTGTGGGATGAAGGATGAGGAAGCACGAAGGCAGCAGCACGGTCACTTCGTGGCCCCGGACCACAAGCTCCTGTAGTATATGCTCCATGTTCAGCCAGTGGCTGTTGTCAGCTGGCCAGACCAACACCTTGCCCCCAGAACCGCAGCCCAACATGGCCAGCAGCAACAGGACTGACACCTCCTTCCTTGCCATAGCCTGCCCTGTGTGGCAATGCCTCCGTGGCCTTCCTTCACCAGGAGCAGTGGCACTCCTGAACTGGGCTGGGCGTGCATGACACTGCCTTGATCCCGAGGGCAGGGAGCCAAACGTAGGCAGTGTGAAATCCTGTACTGGATAATAGCATGCTTAATATCATGCTGTATAATAATAGCATGCTTAATATCATGTTTTCCTAGGGCACACAAAAAGGTGACTGGCACCAGCTGGCGCTCTCTGGTGGTGAACAGCTTGCTGAAGCTGGAAGATGTGATTCCTCTGGAGCAGCAGGGAGAGCTGTCAGCCCTGGGGGGCTTAGTCCAGTAAGGATTGTATCCTGTTGGTAATCTAACTACAGTCTCTGTGTTACTTGTTTGTTAGAGGAGGTGATTTTTTTTCATTCTTCTGGCTCTTTGAAACACAGCTGGGTAGGCAGCAAAGATGACTGTGTGGGCACCTTTTTACTTCTATAATGCCACAAAGCATCCCTTTAGAACACACTTAAAGTGGTGATCCAGGGTTGCAGCCAAAGAGTTGTACCTCGAAGTGGATGAAACTACACAGCAAATTACTCCAGTATCAGAGTAAGACTGTCCCCATGTGAATTTGCCTCTTACAGAGCACCGTGGGAGACCAGGAGAGGATAGCGCAGGCTTCCTGCCAACCACTAAGTACCAATTATGAACTATAAATTGAACCAGAAAATCTATTAAACAGTTTTATTTACATTGTCCCTCCTGATGTGCAATTAAGAAATACTCTTAAGTTTTCTTTTCTGTCCTAAAAATCATTATTACAGGGTTTCTGCCCAGTGCTGTTACACAATGGTTTCCTAATGTTTTCGTCCAAGGCTTTCGGTGTGGTTTCCATGCTGCCTAGAGCACCCTTTCTGGGACAAAAATGTGGGTCATGGAAACAGCTGGACTGTGAGAAGCCAAGCTGAGATACATCATGTACTGTACACATGACACCATGCTGGCATATTTGTGGGGTCTTGCATCATGCAGGTATTTGCAGACAATTGAACCCTGAGAGATTTTGAACCCTGAGAGATTTGAGAAAGTCTTTTTTAAGAGCTCAATGGGAAGGTAGTAGAAATGACATGTGATTAATAATAAACGTATTTTTCTACATGATGACTCAAAACAGTCCAAAAGAAAAGCCTGCAGAGAAAAATTTGTTGTTTTCACTGTTCGCTTTGTGGGTGGGAGGGTATGTTCTAAATAAAACTTGTTTTGTGCAAGGAGAATTGGTTTTATAGGACCAGTGACATAAGTGAAGTCTCTATTACAAAGCCACAATGCACTTAAATATTGCTGCTGAGGGTGACAAAGGCTTGTAATTTACCAGCTCCCCCCTTCTTGTTATGGTCCTCTGGATGAGGAAAATGGCTCTGTTCTTGGCTGCTTTCTTTGCAAGCAGTCACCCTTGCTGAGCACACTGCACAGTGTGGAAGTCGTATCAAACTCCACACTAAAATTACAACAAAAGTCAAATCCGTCCGTTGGGATGACCCTGAGCCTGTCGCAGTGCAATGGCATAGCAGCACAGCACCCTGACTGCTAGTGGCTCAGCCCTATTTTAAGGACATAATGACAAACTCTTGCTGACCTCTCTCTTGACCGTGGTGGGTTCCTAGCTCTACAGGAGACTAGAACATAAGGACAGACTGTATAACACGAAGTGAGGTATCAGAAGGTTTACCTAAGACCTTGCTGTAGTAGATATCCCAATGTCCCCAGTAGCTCTGGAAAACATAGTCTTGCAGGTGGTAAGACACAAAGTTTTTTACTCTCTCCCCAAAAGACATGCGGTCAGTGAGCTCAGACAGGGCTGCAGGTGTGTAGGATGGTGGGGTTGGGATCTTGCCGCAGTGCCTTTCCAGAGTGAAGGCTGGGGAGAAACGTAGCGAGTAGACAAAGGGAATGCCCAGCTTGAGAGCCAGGAGTTCCCCACAGGGGGTCACGGGGTCTGACAGCAGAAGATCAAAGCCAGACCCCTGCAGACGAGCAATCAGCTCTTCGTTGTTCAGCACTGCATCACACATGATCTTGTTCATCTCCTGCCAGCCTACAGACAGTCTTCCCAGTTCCTTGTAGAACTGCCAGAAGGTCAAGATGGTTGGTCTGTTGTTGAGCCATAGATCCACTATTCCATTAATCAGGCTCTCAGGAACATCTTTTTTGAAGGGCACATTATAGGCCTCAAAATTCTCTGTGGCTTTAGGCCTGGGTTCAATGAAGAGGGTAGCGTTGGATACCAGGATGGTAAAGCTATGCCCACGGCGGATGAGCTCCTGTATAATTACATTCATGTTCAGCCAGTGGCTGCCTTCTGTTGGCCAAACCAGTATCTTCCCACAGAAGACAGGCCCTAGAAGAGCAACCTGAAAAAGGAGCAGCTGGAGGTATTTCTTTGAGCCAGTTGTTTTCATGGCCATGGCAGAGTCAAGGGCTAGATAAGTCCGGGAATTCTCCCTTCCAGTTGGAAGTGCTGCACCTCTGTGTTTGGTGACTCCTTACTAGTACTCTTAGCAGAAAAGAGACTTTGCTGTTGCATAGATACTGCCTTTATAACCTGTATTTCGTCCGAGCTCTGAAAAGAAAAAAAACGTTTGGTGATTCATTTTTCCCTTTTTGCCTTCTACCCTGTTAGCTTCCCACCAAGGAAGTTCTGTTCTCTTGTTACAAGGATGACAGCAATCCTCACTGCTGTCAAAAGAGTCAGTCTCCTGTATGCCAGCCCTGAGACTCAAACAAATCCCTTGCATTTTTTCCATGAACTAGCAGTGCCAGAGGCAGGCCAAGGAATGAGAGGCCACAGGGCGGACTTGGAAGTGGCATCCTTTTTCACAGTGAGATGCTAAACGTGCTGATACTTCTTATGCTGAGAGAAGTCAACAAATCCTTCATTTGTTTGATGATAATGCCAATAATGACATGCAATTTGTTCTAATAGGTCACCAGTAGCTTCCAACTGCTCCCAGACAACTTTTAACACAGTGAGTCCATTGCTACTGCCTGTGGCACATCACCAGCTGCCAGATCATGTTTTCAGGTGTCTAAACATGGGTCTGGGCCTCTTCTGAGCCCTAAAAGTGCTAAAGAGCAAAACGTACATCATCTGGGATGGCTTTCACTTGGAAAGTTGTCCCTTAAATATAAATGCCATGCCTGTAAGCAGTTATTTAACCATCTGGAGCCAAAATGACAACTAAAACCCACACATATAATTATACACTTGATCCAACACAATTTGGGGAACAAATGGCATGCAGCAAAAAACTCTTACCTAGCAAAGTCTTCCAAGGTCCATAAACATTGTGCTCTGAGCTGCAAGGTGCAATTTGCTACACAATTTTGCTGCTTTTTCTTGCTGTTCCCCTCCTCTGTGCCTGGGCTACTTCCAGCAGGTTTGGTTATCAGGCAGAAGGAGCTTAAGTAAGTTATCCTCTGAACTGGATTTTTCAAAAGGAGGAAGTAATAAAATACAGGATGATGGCAACAAAGCATGTATTCTGTGTTTATTCATTGCTTTGTTATGCTCTGGGAATTTAATGGTTGAAATGGTCTTTCCCTTGCCAGCATATTCTAGAATGTTATTACAGAGCCAGGTTGTTAGGAGGACTTTGTATCCTACAGATATCCTTTGTATCCTAGAGATAAGAAATAAGGTGTCTGACTGCTAAAAAGACTTTTACTCCCTTTAGGGTCCCAGGTGGCAAAACAAATTGTTTGTTACATAGTAGATATGTTTATAAACTGTTGACAGGAACAAAGAGTGAACCTTATGGTTTGTTTGCAGAGATTTTCAAAAGTTGGTGCTATCTGTGCAAGTTTCCAGAAGTTGGTATGTTACCTATGTTGGCTCTGTGGCCCTTGATTCCAGAGATCTAAGCAAGTGTTTAATAACCTGAAAATATAGGAATCTAAAGGTGCAGCTCAATGATTTTTAAGTATTGTCCATAATATTCAACAGGGCTTTTTCTAAACCCTCAGAATCCAAGACTATTATGCCAGCATGTTTCAGCCGTAATTTGGCTTTGCAGCCAGGAATTTTACTACAGTCTATCCACAAACCTTTGTATCCAGAGTAAGTTTTTTTTTTCAGTCTAATTTAGCTTATTTTGTAAAGTCCTATAAGAAACTTAAAGTTTTTCCAGCAACAATTGAAAGGCCATGTTGATATGGGCTAGAGCAGATCATATAATCATAGAATATCCTGAGCTGGAAGGGACACACAAGGATCACTGAAATCCAGCTCCTGGCCCTGCACAGGACAGCCCCAAGAATCACTCCATGTGCCTGAGAGTGTTGTCCAAATGCTTCTTGAACTCCCTCAGGCTTGTTGCTGTGACCACTTCCCTGGATAAAAACTTAGATGGGAACTTATTTTTTGTTTCCAACCCCTTAGTATCAAATTCCTCCATAGCAAATGAAAGCAATTGCCAGGGGAACCAAAGAGTCAAATTTGTCTTTTTTCCATGGCCAGCTCTAAAGACAATACTCAGATTACTCAGATCAGAGAAAATAAGCATTTTGAGAGGATTAAAGAACAAAATCCAGCAAATGAGAGAAAAGTGGGGCAGAAGAAAGTAGATGGTGTTAAGTACATGTATTTCATACATCTAACATTACTAACAGAAGTGCTGCAAACAGTGATGCAACCTCCAGCCTTGTTAAAAAACAACAGACTTTTCAAGGCTAAGGCCCTCATGCAACAGTTAGGCAATGCAAACTGATGATTTCCACACACTCTCTTCACCATTGTGCTGGGTGGCTGGGGGTTACAGTGTGCATGGCACTTTGGTTTCTATGAAACCTCAATACCAGCCAGCATCTCAGAAATTCAGGGCCAGGGTGGAAAAGGGAAGATTTTGCCCTGAAGGAGTACCAAATGACTCTATGCTTTCCCTTTCACCTAATGCAATGAAGCAGCTTCTGGTCTGAAAGCAGACTTAAAAGTTTTGACTATCTTTTTTTTTTTTTTTTTTGGGTTGGGGGTGGTGGGAGGGTTGGCAAAGGGAAGGGAGGATACTAGATGGGGAAAATTTCAAAGTCGGCTCATCCCTACATGCAGAACTGGCAGGATTTAGCAATTCTGCAAAGTCACATGTGCATGTGCTCAGTAAAAGGCTTGTAATCCCTGGGATATAGGGAAACTCCAGCAAAAGTTAATGAGAAAAAATACTCTCACCATGACCATCTTTCTTGAATAAATTATATCTTTATACGTCTGCACTGTTACTGCAGGATGAAAAAAAACAGGGGCTAGGTTTATAGCATTGCACTTGGACTTTTTGATTCAGTTTAAGATTCTACAAACTCTTCACTGCTGTTGAAATGCTGCAAGAGCACCTTGTCAGGTAAACAACAGCCATCAGGGTGGCTGGCACAGGAGACATTTCCACTCTGCAAAGCCAAAACATTAAAGAAATGAGAGAAGGTTCTGGCCAAGCTTGGCATTCCTGCTAGGAATCTGCATTCTTGGTGGAAGAATAGATGCTGCACCCTGTCTTTATCAGCTCTAGAGCAAGGAGCAGCAGCAGACTTGCCCAAGCTCCCTGCACATGTGGTACACTCCTGTCTTGCCAGCCTCCTAAGGAAAGCTGCGTGCTATGGTCATGGGCAAATCTGCAAATCCCATGGGTATGGACATGATGGGACTCATCTAATGTCTCACCAGCCTTAAAAGGAGGAGTTACTCTCACCATTCCACCTTTTCATGCATGTTTGCTGTTCATGCTCCCATGGCAAGCCTTTCCCCATGACTTTCCCAGTCATCCTCCCAATGGTTTATTTTACTGGGAGAGTTTGCTGCTGGGGCAGG
>VZTT01024008.1:0-15166 GCA_013400855.1 Buphagus erythrorhynchus
TTTTTTTTTTCTTTTTTTTGGGTCCATGGCTTGAAAAAAACTGCAGTGGTGATTTTTGGGGGCTGCTTGAGGGAGAATTCTGTAGCTGCCTCTTCAGGAGGTGGCATCACCATTAACTGCATTGATCTGGGAGGAGGACACCAGGAGTGACCCCAGCATGGCCACCCTGCTTTGACTACTTCTGCCAGGAGAAAGACAGGGGGAACAGAGAACAATAAATATAGGGCATTTTTTCTGCTTACCACTAGCAATCTTCCTCTTCAAATAGTTCAGCTACTTAGAGAAGAAATGCAAAAAGCCAAGTACTGCCTGTCATTATGTTATTCCAAGTTTTCACCAGTTCAGAGTGACAACATCAGGTCTTGCAGCTCAGGCACAAGGCCTCTGCACACTCTTCATAGCTCTGCCTAAATTTAAAATTCAGGATCCTTTGCTTCTTTTACACTTTAGCTGCCTTGTTGCTGTGACAGTTGTGACCACCAAGAGGACATGTTCACACTAGTAATGTTATTTCAGCTTTAAAATTAACCCATATGCACATCTGTTGTGTAATTGCTATGCATCCTTACACATAGCTCTCTAAGGTAAATTTCAAGGGGGAAAAATCAGATTCTTCTATTATTTCCCATGTGCCCTATTTTCACATTGGCATAAGTGGAAAACATAATTGTGGAGATCATGTTTTAATTCAAAATTAAAACTGAGACATGAATACAGTGGCCACAATTTGAGTACTGCCCATTTTCCCCATTTACTTTATGTTCAATGTAAAGAACATTAAAAAATGAGTATGCATTTCCATCCTCTGGGATGTGGAAAACAGCATGATCCTCAAAGCCCACAGTACTTTGGCCATGATGATATCTTGGTGAGAATGTGTGTCCCTATGTGTAAGCACAACAGCTTCAGCTGGTGAGCAGCAGTGGCCATTAAAATGATGGCATGTGCAAATCGATCACAATATTTAGAAAGTAGTATTCAGCCGAGCAGTTGCAGCATTTTGATTTTGCTATAATTGTCTTTCTAAGACAACTTAAAGCGATTACAATGTCAAATTAGTGCATGGTTGTAGAGCTGGTTGTAGCTGTACTGTCATGTTGGGAGGGGAGGGGAGAAGAGGGGAGGGGACTCAAGTCACAATTCAAGACAAATAGTTTCTGAGGTTTGTCCCTGAATGTGAATAACCACAGGTGTTCCATCCCTTGATACAAAATTGATCAGGAACAGATCTTAAACCCTTTGCTGTTCCCACAACCTTTCTCTCAGTGGCCAAGCAAGCAGCTCTTGGAGGGGCACCCCATCCTCTAGAATGCTCTGGGGCAATTCCAGATCTGTTCTATAGCTGGGAAAAAGGTTCCTTGGTGCTCAGATTGTGCGTTCTATTCATCTGTGGTGGCAAGTCCTGGTCCACACTATTGCAATAGGAATGAATCTGATGGACAAGGGCAGCCTAGGCACACTGGAGAGATTGCAGTTAGTGCAGGTTGCTGCAGTTGTTCTCCTGGAATATTTCTCCTGGGAAAAGGTCTTGCAGTGGACAGGGACGTTGGGCAAATTGCTTCAAGGGGACAAAATCTGGGACCAACACTGGGGCCACCAGCCCCCACAGCCTCTCTCTGCTCTGGTTCCCAAGCCACCTCTGTTCTCCATCTCCCTCCTGGTCCAACTTCAGGTCAGAGACAGTAGCAGTGACCCTTTCTCATCTTAACATATGAAGTGAGTATCCTAAGCACCTGAGGCTCATGCCAAGATCTCAGAGCCTGGCCACCTCATGGAGTCCCTGCCTGGTTGTCTGGCATGGACCCTCCATGCTGGGAAGCTGTTGGCCTCTGGGGAGCTCACCTACCGCCTGCCGGCCTGGCACTTTTATCATGCACAGTAAGAGGAGACATAATCAATTCCCCAGTTGACACTTTGCACTGAATACACACTTTTTCAGTCTGATAGCAGGACTAAATTAGTTATTTAGCAATGAGACCCTAATTTAAAGTGAGCAACTGCCCTGACAAGGATCATTGTTCAAGGCTGTCCCTCCTTTGCTTTCAGATGAGAGGCCCACCAATCCATGGAAGGGGATAAATAGACAATTAGAAAATAGATATATTTTGTTAGTTCTACAAAGCTCCCTGGTGCTGTCAGGCTCACAATAAAGGGGGCTCTGGTAAATTGGTGGGCAATGAAAGCCAGCTGTACAGTCATCACTCCTACAGACACAAAGCCATATGTGGCCATTTACAGAACATCCCTGAAAATAGATGGAGCCAATAAGACCAGGGGGAACTGAAAATACTTGACGAAGTTGGCTGCTCTTCATTTAACAAGAATAAAATATCTAATGGCATGTAATAGAAGCCATCAATCACTCCTGAGTAAAGAACAGGTTTAATACTCTACTTTTAACTATTAACGCAAGTTTTAATTTATCTGTAGTAAGTCAGCAATTAGTATTTACTGTGTGAAGCATGGTGATGTTGTGCAAGGGCTCACAAAACGCATGGACCCAGCAGCATGGGTCCCACAGCTGCACAGATATCCAGGCTCAAACATGGCGGGGGTGAGAGACAGACATGATAAAGAAAGAAGACCGAAGGTGAGAAACTTCCTCTTGAACAATAATGAGGTATCTGCGAGCGCTTGCTAGCAATTATTCAATTTAGGCTTGCAAGCAAGATGACATTTCTTCTTTTTACTTATTTACTTTTACTCCTTCTAGGCAAGGACACATGAATAGGTGTTAGGGAAAGTCTTTCAACTACCTGCTTATTACTGATAAATATTTTTAGTGCTTTTCCTGGAGATAAGGATTAGAAAGTTGAAAACTCCTGACAAGTCCTCAGTTCTGCAAAGTGGGACTGTGGTGTGGAACTCAACAGTGAATCCGGGCAACTCATGGAAGTCAGGCATGAGATGGAGCCAAGTCACACCACACATTTGCCTTCAAGGTGCCCGCAGCATATGCATGCCACTGCTGAGTCATCATGGCTATTCTAAGAAACTACTTCTTCATGTAAGCAATCAGCCAACCAAATGCCAAGTTTCATCAAAATAAACTCAAATGATTTTGCCTTGTGTTACCACTGCTGTAAAACACGACAAAGCTGCTACAGTGCTTGGGAACTAGTATTTAATAACCATGGAGCCATGGCCCCCTCACGAGATAAAACATGCATCAGCAAGTCAGATGGTACTGGCTGTGCACATGAGTGCTCAGACTCCACCCTGTAATGTTGGGGTCTTTGCATGCACCTAGACATGGCATATGCTGCAAGGTAACTGTCTATTCTCTTGCCTATTTTTAGTTGCTTCCAGAGGACAAAAATTGTAATTTATTTTGCAGAATAACAAATGTCACATCCTATGAGTACGTTGTCGTACAAAATGTGATACAGTAACTGGAGAAAAGTGACCTTCCATAATGGAAGTGTCCTATAGAACTAATAGAAAATGATAACCAATAGCTTTTACCAGATAATTATATCCCTCTTCTAAAACAGTTTTAAAAGCCAAGGACATCTCTACCCATAACACTCTGCACTTCAGGCTTGTTAGGTGTGAGCCTTCTTTTTTATCTTTCTATTTCATTAGAGCCAAATGAATTTAATCTCTGTCTAAAAAAATTCACATTGGTATTGTCAGGGATTCAGACACAAGGCTTAACCTTTTGACTGTGATTGACCAGCTCCTCCTTTTTGCATGTACCACAAGCTTAGAAGATTGCAGTCTTCCAAATCTAGCTTAATTGGTCTGAAATCTATTATGTTTTATTTTTACAGGGATTGCTGACTGGGTAACAAATGCAGAATTTTTTATATATGTCTACAGCCACACATGAATGCAGAGTTGATATGTTCTCTACCAGTGTAGGGTGCCATTCTGAGCTGAAGCCTCTTTTGTAAGGGCTTTTTGGTCTGCTTTTGAAAGATTTCAGCAACTGCACGTGGTAATGGTAGTAAGTGAAGTGCACACTTCCTGATGCATAATTATCTGTATCAGAGCAGAATAATCATTTGGTTTCTGGGAACCTACAGAATAGTTCTAGGAAAAAAAACCCCATGGCTTCAGACACATCCACTGTTCAGTGCCAATATAGCTACCTGAAAGAGAAAACAAGCCTCCATTTACCAGCAGAATGAAAACAGAAAAATGAACGCATTCACAGCACCGGGAAGAAATGGGCATTCTTGCTTTGACAAGCTCAGCCAGAGGATAGAAACAATTTTACACCCAGACCTCCCTGACAATGTTAGAACAGTCTCCCAAATAAGGGCCAGAATAACAATACACAACACAGGTTGGCAGTCCCATTTTTCCAACATAAACATCTATGTGCCCAGGAGCACCAGACATGGAGCAGCATGGGTTCTGTCCCAGATTTTCATGTTTTTCATGATAGCTAATAATACTTTGTTTGAAGAGGGAAAAAAACCCTGATTTCATAGAGCTAGCAAATATTGTCTACATACACTTTCTGTCAGTAGACTCAGCTACCTACATCTGCATCAGGGTTTTTCCATTGCTTTAGAAATCCCTCATGCTTACTTCTATGGTAGGAAAAAGCAAAAGTTTCTATAGACTGATCTTCCCATAAAAACTTAGGACAGAATCTCAGAATGCTGGTGGTTGGAAGGGACCCTGGAGATCATCCACTCCAACTTCCTGCTCAAGCAAGGCCACCAGGACTGTGCCCATTTGGGTTTTAGACACCTCCAAAGATGAAGACTCCACTGGGATGATGGTCAGCCACCTTCACAGTGAACAAGGGTTTGCTGATATTCAGAAGGAATTTCCTGTGCTCACACAAGTAAGCCCATGGTCTCATCTCCTGTCACTGGGCACCACTAAAGACAGCCTGGCTTCCTCATCATCATTCCTTCCATCACGTACTTATACACACGGATAAGATTCTCCTGAGCCTGCTCTTCTCCAAGGTGAATAGTCCCAACTCTCTCAGCCTGTCCTCATAGGAGAGATGCTTCAATCCCTTCAATTGCCTTTGTGGTTGTGGGACACCCAGCACTGGACACAATACTCCAGATGTGTCTCACCAGCACTGAGTATAAAGGAAGGCTCACCTCCCTCAGCCTTCTGGAGACACTATTGCCCAGGATGCCACTGCCTTCTTTGCCGATTCATAGTCAACTTTGTGTTCATCAGGATGCCTAACGTTACTTGTGCCATCTGCTTGTCAGCTAGGTTTCGGGGTCATCCTCCCCATAGGCAGCACTTGGCTTTTCACTTTTTTGAACTTTATGAGGTTCTTTTCTGGCTTGCTGGCATCTCGTCAGAGAAAAAATACTCCCAAGAGAAGGATATAATAACTGGAGTTGCATTTCTAGTAGTCAGCTAAACAGAGATGGTCTTACCTGAGGTGTGACACACAGTGAATGTGTCTGGAGAGTGTACAGTCAACAGCTCAGCACAGCCCCTTGCTGGGCTCATTGTAATATATACTCTATATGTATGTGCCCTGTCCTTCATTGGTGCCAAATGATAACTGTAAGGGGAAGGAGCATTTTTCCACCCTAAGACACCCAGAAGGGTTCCAGGTCTTTGTCTTTCCCAACAACTGACTTGTCCAGAGAGGTGGGCTATCCCAAACAGACCTTATCTTATCTCCCTACAATAGATTGGAGCTCAAATAGTCTCTGCCCTGCATACACCTCTTACAACCAAAAGACCATTGCAAACCATTTGCATGGACACAAACAGCAACAATATCTCTTACATCTTGGAGGCAGTGTAAGCCGACCGGTCAGGAGCAGAGAGAGCATGCAAAGATGCTTGGTTTTCCTTGTTAAGTGTTAAAAACCTTAGGGAAATGCAAATGCCTCATAACTTCAAAAGCAACAACAGCCTGGCTGAGTACCTTCAGCAGAGGGCTCAGTGCTGAGATTGGAGGAGTTGCATCAGAAATGATATTCAGAGCTCTGGTTGCGGAAAATAGAACACAGCGTGTGCAATCCATGGGGCAGGTTTGGCCCACTGCTGTTACATGGAGTTCTACTAATTATTTACAAGGTGTATCCTTAAAGATCCTGTCTATGATTAAATTAACATAAAATGTTTTAATACATTAAAATCACCAAAGAGGATGTATTTGCAAGGGATTTTTTTTGTTTACATTTGATAGGACAAATAAAAAGTAATTGCTTTTTAGGATGAGCTTGTGCTCATTTGTATGATTATGACTTTTTGATTAACCTTTTTGTTCCCTTTTTGTTTTGTACATAGTAATCAGGATCATCTCCTCTTGTAACTTTATCATTTTAATAAACCTTGCCATGCCAGCAGCAACCCAGAAACCATTGTGACCTGCCTATGACCACCTGAGCCCTATTTAATTGATTTAATGAATTTACCTTATATAATCCTTGAAAACAAGTTTAATCAAATCCGTTTGATACACCAAAATCTCAGTGGCCATTCTTGTTACATCTTGGTGGAAGAGGTGAGTGTGTGTGTATGTGTGTGCATGCGTGTGTTGTAAAAGTTCTTGAGTCTGCCTTTTTAAGAAGAAATTAGCTTTCTTTCTATGACCTTTGCGAAGTGAAACTATACACATGAAGAATACATTAATTTCTCTCAAGAAAAGGGAAACACTGAGAGAAGCCGTACAAGTCTGTTCAGTCTGTCTGATTGTGATAGGATCATCCCAGGATGGAATATTCATGGAGGAGTATAGTAAGATAGCTGTGAATTTACTAAGGTTTTAATTAAATATTCTCCCACTAAGTAATGATTTACAGTTCATGAGTGTCAGCATCTCATTTTTAGCAAGATTTCCAACTCAGAAACATGAAAGAGAGGCAGAAGTACCACACAAGTCTTTCAGTATATAAAGAAATTGCAAAAAAATCACCGGAAAAGAGATTAAAAAGGAAGAGTAAATAACTTGACAAAAAGGCCAAGTGTCCAAGACACCATCCCCAGCAGGTTGTGATAGGTTGGTCCCTGTCACAGCAGCATCTCCAAGATGGGGAACTGCTGCACACTACACCCTCATCAAAGTCATCTTCGGAGTTGACACAGGTCTCAAGGCTCTCTGCTGCAGAGCAGGCTTCCTTTAAATGTTATGGTTTTATTACTTTTTTTTTTTTAAATCACCTCCTATAGTTACATTGAAACTCCTCCTGCTACTGCACAAGCTCCTTTCTAAGGGAGATCTCTGGAAGTGAAGATATGTGTTTTGCTTCAGGTTGAACAAAACATCTGCCCTGGCCTTGAAAAAGTCAAGGAGAATGATTTCTGGTGACTCTTGACTGACTTTTCATGGGGAAAGGAGATCAGCAAACCAAGCACCCAGATCAGGTGTATGGACAGCTCATTACCTGGGCAGGACAGGCTTGGTCCCTAAGAGGTCACAGGGAAAACCCCTGCCGAGGAGTGAGTGCTTCACACCACAGGAATGTAGTGACCTGCACAGCCTTTTGCCACAATTTGCCATGTTGCTTGGTCACTTCCCATCCCACTGGAGGCCCAGCAATGAGCATACAAGTAATGCTTACCATTTCCTGACTCACCAAGAACAGGGATAAACTTAATCAGAGGGTAAGCTTAATCAGAGAAGCACAAATGGTTTGTGTTGAAAGGAACATTAAAGATAATTTTGTTCCAATGTTCCCATCATAGGCAGAGATAACTTCTTAGATTAGATTAGATGAGCTTGCTCCATGCAACCTGGTCTTGACCACTTCCAGGGATGGGACATCCATGAGCCTGACCCCTGTTCCCAAAGCCTTATGGAAGCTCAGCTGGTTGCAGCCCATGCCATCAGCATAGCTGGGTGGCTATGGACTCACAGTATTAGGAAACAAGGATTCTAGGGTTTGTAGTACAGAAAACACAAACTTGGCACCTTAAGTGCATTTGCAGTTCTCTTCTCTAGACTTACAATGCACATATCCATAAAGCCCTTGCAATTTGGCTTTGTGATCATGTTGGCTCAAAACACTGTCACTGCCAGAGGGGCTGCTGGCCCCTGTGCAGTGCTTTGCTTCAGGGTCAGCTCTCTCTGCAGCTTCTCTCTAGCCTCAGGTGCCTTGCTCACCAAGGCTCTCCCCAGCACTTTGCCTTGCAAGCTGGTGCCTGCCAAGGGGGAGAGCAGAGGGTCATGCATGAACAGAAAAATAGGAGCTTGCTCTCAGTTGCAGCACACTGCCTTCTTCTCCTGTATTTCCCAAAACACTTGCCAGTCCCTGAGGGATGAGAAAGCCCCCAATATCCCTTCTGTACCATGAGCTCCCAGGAGGGCATAGGAGGAATGTCCCCACTACTGCCCCTGGGTCTAGCATCCTACTTTGGATCTGTGCCTCACTGCTGCCCTTTGGGGCTCTGCATCTGAGATTGTTTCCTGTGCTGCAGTAGGTTGGGATCCCCAGCATCCTGTCAAGTCCCTTCTGAGTGCAATGTCCTTTCCTTTCTATCCACACAGAGCCAAAATCACCCGTCACAGGACTATTTCTGTAGAACTGAGTATGTCTGTGTAGTGGTTCTGTGGCTGAGGGAGGCTCTCAGCCATGCATGAGAAGTGGGACACAAAGAGATTATTATGATAAAATTTATTGCTAATACAGTATCAAAGTATTGCTGATATCTACATAAAACTATCTAAAAAATATCTAAATAACAACTCATAACAATAATAACTCACCTATTGCAATGGATTACAGAATCATTGAGTCAAGGTCTCTCCTGTTGAGTCAGAAGACTTGGCGAGACCCCCTCTTTGTCTGAACTTTCCAGAGAACTCTAGGTCTACTTAGTCCCAGATCTGGTCACAGATTGTGTCTAAAGCATTATAATATAAACAGGTTCAGATAGAGACATATAGATTTACAGTTGTTCTTTCAGAATTCACACATCATAGTTGTTCTGTTGGTTTTTGCTTTACAGTTTTCTTTCTGTAGGTGTGTACTGAACAGGACTTTATCTAAGTAGCTGAGATCCCGATGCTAAAATTCTCTTCTATCCCACCAGTTAAACAAAATCGAAAATCTATTACTATGCAATTAATCAAAAATGGATGAGTTCCTAGCTGCTGAGCTTTTAATAAAAAGAAAACCTGTATTACCCTGAACATTTGCATAAGGAGGCTGTAAAATTTTGCTGCACAGTGATATAGAGAGAGTTTAGAAGATTTGAGTGCAAATCTCCATGCTTCAAAATGAAGATGCTGCTACCAACAGAAGGAAGCTGCTTTACCGTTTCCCATTTGGGAACTCTGCTTTATCCTGCCTAAATTTCCCTCTGCCAGCACTCGAGGTCAACACATCCAGCAACTCAGTTACATTTTCCCAGCTGTCCTGTGAAGCTGAAACCCTGAAAATAAACACTGGAGCAAGGATGAATATTTTCTCTGCTTCCTCCTTTCCCAAATAGCTGTGGGTTTTCAAGACAACTGTGTCCGATGGGGAATTTTAAATTGCAAATGAAAATTTGATTTTCACAATTGCTAGCACCATTTTATAAGGTAAATCTGAATAAATTATCTTCTTGGGAAAAAGTTTATTGCTTTTTTTTTCTTAGGGACAACTTTACCTAATCATGTCAGTTGCTGTGCTTGCTTCCTATACTGCTCCTTCTGAAACCCCTTAAAACTTCCCTGGTATTTCCTGAGTCCCATGAGCATGCTGTGTGGTGCTGATGGGGACCTTCTCTGATGGGGAATTCAAACAAGGGGAATCCTTTCGCTGGCCAGACCTCTGCAGGGACATCCAGCTCCTGCACTCCAGGGGAAGGCCTGATAGAGGTTGAGAGGTTCCAGCCCTGGAAGTCCCAAACCTGCTACTATACCTCAGCTTGCCAGTTCCACTGGCATTCATAAAATCATAGAATCACTGAAAGTTTGAGGTTATTAAAGTGGTATATTTAGAAGGGTAGAAGGGATATTAAAGGTAATTTTGTCCAAATCCCCTGAAATGAACATCTCCTTTCCCACATGTATGATTAAGCTCCCTCCTGATGTGGGATAGACAGGTGTTCACACATGGTTTTATAAGCATGGTGGCACATATCACAAAATAAAGCTTTTGAAGATGTCCTTGCTCATTGCAGGGGGGTTGGACTAGATGGCCATTAAAAGTCCCTTCCAACCCAAATGTTTTTTTAATTCTATGAATATTACTTGGCATCAGCAGTGTGATAGAGAAATTGTCTCCTGTAGGATATCTTGGGGTATTTAGTTTTCTTCATAGAGTTAGTTCTTCCTTGTGATTGTGATGAATTCTGAAGGTTCAACATCTTGATGTTGAAGCCAACAGTTTGTCCAAGACAGATTTTTCTCTTTTTACCAGCAAATAAAAGGGAGAATTCTGCCCTAGAAAGGATGGTCGTTAACTCACTTTTTTTACTACCTTCAGGAAAAGTGGTAATCACTTTGGAAGGCTCAAGCCTGGATGAGCGGAATGGATAGGAAGGGCAGACTGATAAAACTGAAATCTGTGAGAGGCTGCCAAAGACCTGGAGAGATTTTGGGATGTGATGAGCACTTGGGGAAGGCAGGCCAAGAGCATCCTTCACAGGAAGGCTTTGAGTGGCAGATAAAGGACAAAAGAGCTGTCATGAACTGAGAAGGTACAAGAGGTCTGGAAGAAAGGAGGAATTGGTGGAACAGGCAGGGAGGAGGACAAAGACGGTGATACAGATAAGAAGGGACACAAAGCTGTGATGCAGGCTATGTGGGAGGAAAATTTGCTATTGTGAAAGAGTAGTACTGAGAGTAGAGAAAGGCCACAGTCTGCATGTCCAGGTTTGTGACCAATGATGATAGCAAACACCCGAAAAGCTAATGCTAAGAGTTTCACAGCTGTATGTCTTAGATGGACTTTGGAAGATGAGGTAAGACTTCATGACAGCTTTCCGTGATGGTCTTGGACTGGGACAGCTGCCAGCTCCCAGGAGGTAAGAGCTGCCCCTGGTTCTGTCCAGCCCAAAACAAATCAGAATGTTGTTAACGCAACATACAAAATACTTGATTTCTCTGAGCAGTAAAGGGTTGATTTCTTGTTTTCTTGTCACTGCCCTGTGACTCAAGGCAGTAGGAAGGGCTAAAGAAGAACTGCTCGTTATGATTATTGCTTCTCTGCTGCAGAAACACAATGAAATCTACCCATTACTCCCAGTAGGATATTTTCCCCTTTTCCTTTCCTTCCTCAGAGAGAAGGCCCTTAAATTATTGCCATCTCAAGATACAAACAGTTTATTTTCCCAACACTTGATTAGGCATATAATTTCCACCTCTTATATTTAACATTTAAGTTTAATCATGAAGTTCTTAATCATAAAAAACCTGTTAAATGAATATAGTACATTCAAAAAAAAAATAGTATTTCAGAATGAGCATTTAAAAGAAAATTTATGCATAGAAACAATGGAGAATTACAATTAAGAGCTCTAGGGATTGGAAAGTGATTTGTCCAGCCATTACACAGTTATTTCAGTTTAAATTAAAATTGCAACTATTTTCTATTCGTCTAAAAATATGTGGTGTCACATTAAGAGTTTTAATGGAGCTTTCTCTAGGGAATGTAGCAAAGCTAGTTAGTAGTACATAAATAACTAAGTAGGGGAAACTGAATAAATTCTTTGCCAAAACACTAATATGATAAAACCAAAAAATGGTAGTAGATGAGTTTATTTTCTCTAGTGGAGCAGAGCCTTCATATTAAACCAAAGAAACATTTCATATGGTGTCCAAATCTACATGGTTTAACTAGAGCTGACTGATAAAAATAAAGTCTGCCAGATATATTTTCCTAACCTGACAAGTGCCTGTGTGAATGATCCTGCATACTTTGTTAACAAACTACGACAGTGCTATTGAAATGTAGTCATCCCTCCTTCCCACCATAGAATATGCAAAATAAGTCTCTATGGTCTATCCAATATACGTGATGTAGGGAAAGTTGGCTTACTCTCTAGGTTTCAAGATTTTAGCTTAGTGATTGAGCTTTAAGTTTTAACTATTGCAAAACATGTTCACAAACAGAGGTTTTTACTGAGTTGCTTTATTCAAATCTACTTAAACACTAAAAAAACAGACTGATCAAAATGTACCCATTTAACAAGCCAAAGACAACCTTCAGACGAGCCTGGATGGCTTTTACAATTCAGAAGGTCCTTGGGATCTGGAAAAACCATCTGCTGTGCTGGGTGTGCTAGACAGTTTTCATAAACAACAGGACAATGTGTTTTGCCTGCTTCGCTCACCAGCTCTGTACCTGGATTCCAGAGAAACACTAAGAACTTGAAGCTCACACATTCTGACTCCCTGTTCTGCAGGTAGGAGCTGCAGGTCAGCCGTGGGGGAAATACTGTCCCTTGACGTCATGCTCTGAGCAGTGCAGCTACCTTCACTCCTAAAGGGAAGAATCTCCCTCCTGCTTCTGTGCTCAGAAATGTAAAGGAACATACCCTGTCTGTAAGTGCCTCCTTACCTGTCAGCCCCAGCTAGACTTGTCAGTGAGGTGCTGCTTCTTGCACCATCATTAGCAGATCAGTGTGCCATGCAATTCCATGCAATGCCTGCACCTGAAGAAAGGTGGGATGTGCCATGTAGGGTGGGTGGCAACTGTCAGATGTGAATGTAAAGAGGTATTCTGAGGTAATGGGAAACATCTCCCAAACATTCAGCAGACTTTAGGCACAGGAAGGTTTAAAGCAATACTTTTATGAAGCCTGTTTGCTATTACAGCTCTCAAACACTTGGAACTTAAAGCTTTAGGGACTAGGAGCTACTATCAAATATATTATAATGAAACAACTAAAATTTTATAATCCACCTCTCCCAACAAAAATGGGCTGCATTTAGATATTGGAAGCACTTTCCATATGGCATTCCCAGTTGTTTTTTCAACTTGCTGTTTTCATAAATTAAAGATGTCAATACTGTAATTTCCTTAGTTAGTACATTGACTTTAATTTAGTAAAAGAAAGGTAAGCAATCCGACGAATAGCCTCAGCCCTGACCAAGGCTGACCAAGTCTGTGTGGTTTTCTTTTGCATTGCATCTATACCAAAACTCACTATATGGGCTTATATAGCTTAACTTCAATATGCAAATGTATTTTGATTCTCCCTTCTCAAAATGTAATTCTGTTTTTGTCTACTCAGATTATGCAGATGTTTCCATCTTAAAGCAAAACAGCTGCAATTTCTCATTTGAGTTCCTCTGACCCTTGCACCTGAACAATCTACCCATCTACTCTTCTGCAAAGCCATCCAGCTAGACAGGTTCTGAAGAAAAGAGACAGAGAAAAACAGCAAGAGTGACAATCTCTATGTAATATATCTTTTTTGTTAAAATTTTGAAGCACAGCCTTTAAAAAGGATCTGCACATCAAGCTTTGAATGGAAAAATAATTTAAATGTGAACTGGTGAGCTGCAGGGGTAAAACAGGAAGGGTTCCCTGTTGTCTGTTCCTCAAAATAAAATCAACATGCCACACAGTTTGTTAAGATATCAAAATTACTCCAGTCGTTCTTTGTGAGCTGGTTTTCTTAGTAATCTCTAACAAAAAGGCAAAAGGTGCTTCATACTGCAATGGATAGTAAACGTGATTGCCAGAAGGACAGAGGTTACTCCAAGAATTACTGAGATAAGGGAGTTAAAAAGATGAAAGATCATCTCCTGAAGAGGGTAGAACTTCTGGTAGGTTCTTCAGTAATTGGTATGTGACTACTCTTGCTAAGTATATTAATTAGTGGCCTAAACACAAACTGTAGAAGGCATTAGAGAAATTTGCATAGTAAGTAAGAGATCACAGAATTACAGAGTCATTAAGGTTGGAAAAGACCTCTAAGATCAAATAAATAAAAGGGATAATGCAGCACCACTGTGTTCACCACTAACCCATGTCCCTAAGTGACATATCCACACCCTTTTGGAACACTTCCAGGGATGATGACTTCACAACTGTCCTGGGCAGTCTGTGTCAGGGCTTGACAACACCTTCAATGAAGAAATTTTCTCTAATATCCATTCAGAACTACCCTGTTGCCACCTGAGGCCATTTCCTCTGATTCTGCAGGTAGTTGACTGGGAGAAGAGCCCAACCCCCACCTTGCTATAAACTTCTNATGAGAAGGTCTCTACCAAACGTCTTTTTCTCCAGGCTGAACCCCTCCAGCTCCCTCAGCTGCTCCTCATCAGATTTCTGCTCCAGACTTCTCCCCAGCTCCATTGCCCTTTTCTGGACAAAATCCACAGATCCATAGAATATTCTAAGTTGGAAGGGACCCACTAGGATGATCAAATTGCAACTCCTGGCCCTGCACAGGACAGTCCCAAGAATCATACCATGTGCCTGAGAGTGTTGTCTAAATGCTTCTTAAATTCTTTCCGGCTTGGTGCTGTGACCGCTTTCCTGGGGAGCCTGTAAATTGAATCATCTGCAAACTTACTTTGCATTCCTTTGAATCTTGCGTACAAGTTGTTCATGAAGATGTTGAAGAGAACTGGGCCAAGGATGGAACCCTGCAGAACTGCACTAGTGGCCAATCACCAGGCTGATGGTGCACCATTCACTTTGTGCCTGACCCACTAGACAGCTGCTCACCCACTATATGATGTGTTTATCCAGCTGTGGGCTGAATTGTCTAGAAGGACCCTGTGAGAGGCAGAATGTTACCATCTGATTATCAGAAAGAAATGTCTTGAATTAAGGTGCAAGCAACACCGGTCAATAGTATGGATTTTATCTAACAGTAAATGTGAGGTAGAGAGAGATAAAAGAAAAAACAAATAGTAAAGAGCAGGGAGCAGGGAAAAAGAGTGGGCTTCTTAGTGGTAGGGGTTCTGAGGTCGCTCAAAACTTCTCACCATTTACGCATTTTAGCAACAAAGAAATTAATGCTCATTGATTATACAGTTCTCTTATTCTATTGGGTAAATGATTCTTCCTCTTCTAATGCTAATTAGTCCCATGCTCAGTCTTTCTTTTCTTTTATTTCAGTGGGTTTCTTGTCTTTTAACAGTGGGCTATGATATCCCCTTGCAAGACTTGTAAGAGTTGATTTTCACCATAGCTGCTGACTGCACTTTCCTTGTGGATACAGTCTCCCAAAGACTTGTTTACCTTTCCTTAGGCCTGAGAGAAATGGACAATAGTACCACCTTTGTCTTATCTCAAGTTCCCATTAGGGGTCTTAACTCACAGTCCAAATTCCA